>JAYJMB010000957.1:0-17340 GCA_036873735.1 Pouteria campechiana | reverse complement strand
TGTGAACATACAATTTTTCTGATGTACACAACAAATGTAATCAGTTGAGGAAAATTAATAATAGTGGAAAATCCTTTGGTATTTTCCAAAGGCGACCAATTTTGGTCATGTCATTCCATTTATATTATTTATTCCTCATTTTTCTTGTCCTCGATAAACAAAGATGAGTAACAGACAAACTGAATTCTTGGTCTTCATCCAGCATTAATGATGCTCTTTCTATATTGATGAAAGAATCAACTCTTTGACTGATACTCCTTAAGAATCAGGAAATTATCTTCTCCAAGTTCAGCACTGCAAGCAATCTAGTAGACAAGGATTAAGTAGAAGTCAGAGAAGCCAAATGTGTTAATTAGAATGATCTTCTATCATTAATGGAGTTCACCTACCACCAAAGGTTGGAATTCAAAGCGGTAATAAAAATAGCATCATTGGATCAAGAAGACAAGAAGAACAATCAAGGAAAATAATCAATAACCTCTTGAGAGCATTTATTGAACTAAGCAAAAACCTTCTGCATCTTTCAAGAATCGTGAGCCTTGCATTCGAACCTTCCTCAACTTTCTTTGAATGCTCCTAACTACCTTTTGGGAAGATCATTTACCTCCGCATTTAATCTTTAGAAATCTTCCCTTATGCTCATTGAGAAGTATCTGTGCTTTAAATTTTGATATTCATCGTAATTCTCTTCAGCTAGTGGTTGAGACTAGACTCAGGAAGAGTTGTGATTATCTGATTATAGATAAGAGCTATTCATTTATGTCCCCGAGAGCTGAAATCTAAAAGAGTGTTGGGAGCACTATGATTACGTCCCCTAGAGTTGAAATCTAGAAGAGTGCTAGGGGTACTTTGTTTATGTTCTTTAGAGTTGGAATCAAGAAGAGTGCTAGGAGCACTATAGTTACTCCCCCTTGAGCTAAAATCTAGAAGAGTGCAGGGTGCACTAATTGTATTTCTGCTATTGGAGAGAGTGGAACCAAAGACACTAAGTGGAGAGTGTTCTTAAAAATAGTGGAGTAGAGTGTTTACTAAAACCACTATAAAAATCCTTGTGTCTTATTTATTTGTGCATTGATTTAGAGATTAGATTGATTGCTAGAGTGAGGGTTGATCCTAAAAGGGTTTACCAAATTTTTAAGTACCCAATTCACCTATCCCCTCTTAGGTATTTTCCTAAGCTTCAGGACCAACAAGTGGTATCAAAACAAACTACATAAACACTTGTAGTGATCTAATAGCAAACCCATCACCCTCTTAACAAATACTCGCTGAGGGGCAATCATCTATTCAGCCACTCCTATTTGATAGAACCAACTTCGCTTACTAGAATTTAAGGATGAAGTCATTCATTATAGCCAATGATATAGAATCTTAGAAGGCCATTAAAATTGGAATCACTCTTTCCACCATTGAAGTAGGTGCATGGACTAAAGAGGAGGCCACCTCGGTCAAAAATAATACAAAGGCTATGAACTCTTTGTTTTTTAGACTATTTTAATACCTAGGGTGTTAATTTTGGGTTAATTATGAATTTGATTATTGTTAACACTATAAATGCAATGATGTGATATGGTGAAATTCAGTTTCAAATGAAATGATTCAAGTATGATTGTGATTGTGCAAATTGCAAGTGAATGTAATTAAAATTTTAATTCAATGTCTAATTAGTTAGGGGTGTAAATATTTAAAATTTATACCATTATTATGTGGGAAAATAATGGGAAATAAAAGAGAAATAGAGAAAAACTAAAGGAACACAAGAGTATGTTAAGAAAATGCTAAATTTGGAAAAGGGGTCATTTGTGATCAATTTTTGACACATATAATGGAATAATTTGAATTATGGTCAACATAAGAGTTGCATATACTAAAATTATCTTTTCAAAGAATTGGAGATCATCTTATTTGGATATCAAATCAGGAAGTTATAACCAATACACAAAACTACTCTTGGCAGGTGGTAGGGCAGTTGGCAGTGGTCCCATCAATAGGAGGCTAGGGTGCAGGAGGCTGCCGTATGGCAGTGGCCCAAGTTTTTAAACTTGGTGGCATGGATTTATGGGTGGGGATAATGGATATCTTGTGAATTTCTAAACATTTATGTTTATTTGATTTTGTGAACATTGATATGCATAAAATTATGCATATTGGATTTATGGGGTAGTGCATCCCCAGATTCATTATGTATTATATTTATTACGCATGAATGTTGAGGATTTAGAATATTCTATTATTTAATTGGTCTATGATATGGATATGTGAGTGTGGGGATAGAAAGTATCTCATGTCCTTATGTTATGTTTTGTATATGGATACCTAAATGAAAGAGATAGGGACTATCTTGATACTGTGCATGAACTGATAAGTAGGAAAGCATGTGAATGCTTGGTTAGTTGGGAATAGCATGTATCTCCTAATTGTACTTAAAGTGATGATTGTATGGATAAGTGGGGATAGAATTTATCCCATGAGTCTTGTTATAGTTATATATTCTATGAATGTATATCTTGATGGAATGGGAAGCATTCCATGAGTTGTATGTGGTGCCCGAATGACACAGTTATGAGGTTATGCATGTATGTTTTGTGTGTGTTGTATCTGCATAGCACTTAGTCCTGTATGATGAACCTAGAGTGGCTGAAAGGTGAGGTGTCTAGTGAACACGCTCATAGTTATGGTTGTATAGGCCTAAAGGGCACAAAGCATTGCAGTGAAGTGAGGAGGATTGGAGCCTCCAGCATTCAAGTTGTTATAGTTTTTATTCATATTCTATATGAGAATTTTTGATTGTTGATTTATTATTTTTTGATATATCTACCTACTTATTGAGTTATCCAGACTGATGCCTTCTTATGTTAATTTTTTTCAACTAATAGGATAGGTAAAGAATCCCAACTGATGATTGGGACGGATGATCAAGATTTGAAGATAATTATATGTGGTGAGCTAGAATGGGGATTAGAATTCCCTAATGTAGATGTAATTATAT
Organism: Pouteria campechiana; assembly: GCA_036873735.1. Taxonomy (NCBI): domain Eukaryota; kingdom Viridiplantae; phylum Streptophyta; class Magnoliopsida; order Ericales; family Sapotaceae; genus Pouteria; species Pouteria campechiana. Next base: position 14,351 of record JAYJMB010000957.1, on the reverse strand, counting down.
TTGATTCAAAGATTGTATATTGAAATATATGATTCCAAAAGATGTAAATGAAATGGCATGTCATAATTACTATTCATAATATTGTGAATGGATTTTTATTAATCTAAGAAAATGCAATGCCATCATGATATGGTTCGAATATTAGGCAGAGCTGTGAGTATGGGTATGGGTGTAAATTTGTGATAAATGTATTTATTTAGAGATTATTTTAGTAATTATGGAAATGTGTACAATTACATTAATGTATGCATAGTTTTAAATGCTTATATTTTAGGGCAAACCCTGCAAAATTTTAGGCATGATATTTCTCTTAGAAATAGGAAAATTGTGAGAGTATGGGAAGATTTTCCTTAAGGAGAGAGAAATGGTAGCATCTCACATTTGCCTCGGTGTGGCATGGTCAAAATGCATAGGGTGGGTGTGTAGGGGCATTACAGATGATATCAGAGCTAGTGACTTATCTATGTGATAAGTCCTACTCATCTATGGAAGAGTACTAAGTCTAGATTCATAATGGCAATGGTTATGTGAAAGAACCAAGTAATGACATGTCATAAGTATTCATGAGAAAAAGCTAGCTTAAGGGTAAATAGGAAGGCATGAGGAATCAGTAGAGGGCATACGTGATTATGAATGGATATATCCATTTGAAATGAAAGTGATAGTGTTGTGATAGCACAAAGTAGCATCTATTTATTATAAATAGAGTAGCATAGTGAAGAGTAGTGCTGCCCATATGCACACTTGACTGACATGTTTTTTTTATGATGTTTGTGAATGTGAAAGGGGAATGATGAAACTGTGAAGTTTCATGAATTGGTATGTGTGTCTTGATTGCGTGAAGTATTTTAAAAGTATTAACTAATTATAATGTGTTGCATAAGTCCCAAATGTGTATCTAGCTGAATGGTTGTTGTATATGTTTTGTTGAGTTATTCATAAATGAATAAATTGTGTAGTCAATTATATATCATGAAATTTTATTATTGTGTGATGAATTATATGAATACAATACATGATATCTGTGAGATACAGGAAGTTTGAAAAGGCTTGAATGCCTTAGTGGCATAAACACCATGATGCTGTGGATGTAATGGAAATTGACACCTATGGGATGTAGACACGTATTACTAGTTCATGTTTGTATTCTAAGTGTGGAAGCATACTCTAACTGAATGTTGATCATGATTGCTTATATATGCAATCTGATTGAAATGAATTGTTATGTGTATTCGAACATTACTGCGTGTTAAATGATTGATTGAAATGCTAGAATGGACTTTTTATGACTTTAATGCCATGATGGCATTAATGTAATTGATATGTGGGAATAACATAAGGTATTCCTATGTACTGATTTGAATGATTTATAAATGGCTATTTGTTTACTTGAATTATTAATTGATCGTTATAAAAAATGTCATGGCTTGTGAATATTTTGATTAAACATGTGTATTCCCCTGTATGATTGACATTGCATGTTGTTCTAAGCTTAAGCTATTTGATTGATGCATTGATTAATGCAAATTTGTACGAGTGAAATGTAAATTTATATATATGTGAAATTATGTGATCTGTTATGTGGGGTACATGGCGGGATTGTGATCGCTCGAATGGCTGGATATGATACGCTTGAATGGAGAGATGGCCCAAGTGGCTGGATATGATATGCTTGAATGGCTTGATGGCCTGAATGACTAGATTGTATATGCCTTGGAAGCATGGCTTGCATGGTCAAAAATGATATAAAGGCCCTAATGGCCTAGCTACCGCTTATGATGGCGAAGAGGCCTGTGATAGTCTAGATTCTGCCTATGATGGCGATGAGGTCTGTGATGACCTGGATTTGACATCCATAGAGGGTGCGGCATGGTTGTATTGCCCAAATAGCCCGTTATGAGTTGACGCTCGTATAGGGTGGAGGCCTAAATGGCCTGGTATGGAGACGCTAGATTGACGTAGTGGCCTGGAGGGCCTGGGTTAGATATGATGGCTTAGGACTAGCTAACATGAATACTAATTAGTCTTGAATGAGCATGCTTTTGGATCATATTATATTGATGTATATTATTGTTGTGTTATTGTTGTTGTCGGGCAATTATAAAACTATTGTCACAGTATTGAATGAAACTATATGACTAGATAGCATGATGGCTTGGATGTATTATAACATTGTGAGATATAGATGCACCATGATGGCACAAACATGACATGGCCTAGTTAATCTGTGATTCTAATGAAGCAATGAGGGCAGGGTGCTTGGAAAATAGCAAAAAGGCTCATGTGGACCTAACAGACTTCCAACCGAGGGCACAAGAAGGTACTATTTCATATCATGATCTAATTAAGAATGAAAATGCTTGATGATAAGGAAAAAAATTATTAATTTTGTGCTTGTGTTAATGATGAGTGCATATGATAATATGTCATCTAAGTATATACAATTTCAATGCTTGTAAAGTTATGTATAAGTGGATGATCAAGATATTTGATTAGAAAAGCAGATATGGATCTGTAAGTTAGGAAATAATTTAAACAAAATGAATTGCAAACATACTCTATAATGAAAGTTTTGAGGTCAGAAATTTTTGTAAGGAGGGTGGTCTATGTAACAACCCGGGCTCTAGTTGAGGTATTGTTCGCTTTGGCTCCTAGGGCATCCTTACAAGGAACCTCCCCATTAAGCCACACGATTTTGTCCCATAAAAGGCGCCTCCCCGGTAACATTAGAGCACGCAGCAGAAGGTATTATCCTCTTTGGCCCTAGGGCATCCTTACCAGGAACCTCCCCATCCACCTCAAGGTTTTTTCCTCAAACAAGGCACATTCCACTGTCAAGGTGCCTCCCCAGTAACATCAGAGTACGCAGTGAAAGGTATTATCCTCTTCGGCCCTAAGGCATTCTTACCAGGAACCTCCCCATCAACCTCAAGGTTTTGTCCTTGAACAGGGCATACACTACTGTCAAGGTGGCTCGACTAATTACCACAAGCCCCCACATATAAGCCAAGACTTCCCCTCTCACCCGAGTAATGTGGGATCTCACATCAAAATAGGTGATATCATATCATATTGTCCATTCTAGCCAGCCTTGGGGCATCCTTACAAGGAACCTCTCCATCGACCAACCACATGGATTTGTCCACACACACATACACACAATGGCGTAGTATTGGGCCCATCTTACCAACCATACACAGCAAGTGATATCATATCATAATATCCACTCTGGCCAGCCCTAGGGCATCCTTACAAGGAACCTCCCCATCGACCAACTGCACGGATTTGTCCACACACACATACACACAATGGCGCAGAGGCGGGCCCATCTTAGCACCCACATGTGAGATCCCACATTGCCCGAGTGAGGGGGAAGTTCTGGCTTATATGTGGGGCCTCGTAGTAATTGGTCAAGGCGCCTTGACAGCGGTGTGTGCCCTATTCGAGGACAAAACCTTAAGGTCGATGGGGAGGTTCTCAGTAAGGATACCCTAGGGCCAAAGAGAACAATACCTTCTGCTGCATGCTCTGATGTTACCGGGGAGGCACCTTGACAGTGGTGTGTGCCTTGTTCGAGGACAAAACCTTGAGGTCAATGGGGAGGTTTTTAGTAAGGATGCCCTAAGGCCAAAGAGGGTAATACCTTTCGCTGTGTGCTCTGATGTTACCGGGGAGGCGCCTTTTATGGGACAAAATTGTGTGGCTCAATGGGGAAGTTCCTTGTAAGGATACCCTAGGAGCCAAAGCAGATAATACCTCAACTAGAGCCCGGGTAGTTATAGTTGGTATCAGAGCCGACCTTTAATAGTATTCGGGGGTGTGTGCCATGAGGACATGGCAACCTTGAGGAGCTATGGATGTGAGATCCTGCATTACTTGGGTGAGAGATGAAGTCCTGGCTTATTTGTGGGAGGTCGTGGTAATTGGTCAAGGTGCCTTGACAGTGGTGTGTGCCCTGTTCGAGGAGAAAACCTTGAGGTCAATGGGGAGGTTCCTGGATAGGATGCCCTAGGGCCAAAGAAGACAATACCTTCCACTGCATGCTATGATGTTACCGGGGAGGCACCTTGATAGTGGTGTGTGCCCTGTTAGAGGACAAAACCTTAAGGTTGATGGGGAGGTTCCTAGTAAGGATGCCCTAGGGCCAAAGAGGACAATACCTTTCGCTGCGTGCTCTGATGTTACCGAGGAGGCACCTTTTATAGGACAAAATCATGCAACTCAATGAGGAGGTTCCTTATGAGGATGCCCGAGGGGCCAAAGCGGACAATACCTCAACCAGAGCCCGGGTTGTTATAGTTGGTATCAGAGCCAACCCTCAACAGTCTTCAGGGGTGTGTGCCATGAGGACATGGCAACCTTGAGGAGGGGTGGATGGTAGATCCCGCATTGCCCGGGTGAGAGGGGAAGTCCTGGCTTATATGTGGGGGCTCGTGGTAATTGGTTGAGGCGCTTTGATAGTGGTGTGTGCCCTATTCTAGGAAAAAACCTTGAGGTCAATGGGGAGGTTCTTGGTAAGGATGCCCTAGGGCCAAAGAGGACAATACCTTCCTCTGCGTGCTCTGATGTTATCGGGGAGGCACCTTGACAGTGGTGTGTGTCCTGTTTGAGGACAAAACCTTGAGGTAGATGGGGAGGTTCCTAGTAAGGATGCCCTAGGGCCAAAGAGGACAACATCTTTCACTACGTGCTCTGATGATACCGGGGAGGCACCTTTTATGGGATAAAACCATGCGGCTCAATGAGGAGGTTCCTTGTAAGGATGCCCTAGGGGCCAAAGCGGACAATACCTTGACTAGAGCCCAGGTTGTTATAGTCTATAACACCTAGGGTGTAAATTTTGGGTTAATTATGAATTGATCATTTTTATGTCTATTAATACAAGGATGTGATATGGTGAAATTTGTTTAAAATGAAATGATTCAAATATAATTGTGATTGTGCAAATTGTAAGTGAATGCAATTGGAATTTTGATTCAATGTCTAATTATTTTGGATGTAAATATTTGAAATTTATACCATTATTATGTGGTAAAATAATTGGAAATAAAGGAAAAATGGAGAAAAACCAAAGGAGCACAAGATTATGTTAAAAAAATGTTGAATTTGAAAAATAGGTCATTCGCGATCAATATTTGACATCTTTAATGGATAATTTGAAAATGTGATCAACATAAGAGTTGTAGATTTAAAATTATCTTTCCAAAGAATTAGAGATCATTTGATTTGGATATCAAATGAGTCAGTTATAACCAATACACAAAAACTACTCTTGGCAAGCAGTAGGGTAGTCGACTGTGGTCCCATCGGCAGGAAGCTAGGGAGCAGGAGGCTGTCATATGGTAGGGGCCTGACTTTTTAAGCTCCGTTTCATTCTGTTTTCACCCTAGGCCAATCTGTTTTATCCTCCGTCTTACCCTAGTCATGCCCTACCTTGTTATGCCTATTTTCTTATCATTTTAGCTAGAAAATCATCTTGCCTAGCTATCAAATCATCTTTCATTTAATCCTCATTTTCACCCATTTAAACTATTGAAAATGAAAGCAAAAGGAAGACATATTTGATTTCCACCAAATCGAAGGAGCTGGGAGCTAGGATCTTGGTCATTCGTTTGTGGAGGACGGTTATGCATTAAAACGAAGGTAAACTCGATTTCCTAACCAAATTTCCTATTTTCATTTCTGTGGTTTTGGAACCCAACTATTAAATAGTTGATTTTGGAGAAGATAATGGTGTATATGGTTATAAATTTATGGGCAAATGATGTTATAGAATGATTATAATGACTTGGCATGAAAAATTATTAATTTTGCTAAGATAGGGTTTAGTGAATAGTGAAATTTAGGGGTTTCATGGTTTATGTTGCATTAATCATAGGGAAAATGATTAATTGCATTATTAGAATGTTTTAATTCTTGTATGGGGTGATTTGGACTAGTGAAATCAAACTTTTGATTATGCCCTAAGTAAGGATTAAAGAGGGTTTTTTGTGTATGGGGCCTGAATTGGCTATGTTCATAGCTTAATTGAATGGTTTTCAAGTTGTTTAAGTATGAATCATGTTATGTGATGAGGATTTCTTGTTGGAAACAAAGTCACCTTGAAACCCTAATGAATGTGATAGAATATTAAAGGTTTTGATATGGAATTAATGGCTATAAATGGCCTTGTGGTTATTTACTCATACTATTAAGAAATGATAATTCATTGGTTTGAAATGAATTAAGAGTTGCAATTATAAATAAATGATATTCTTGCTCTATCAGGATGATCTGAGAAGGATGAAAAGGCATAGAGCTTGAGAGATATGGTCTGGAGCGAAAGGCCTAAGGTAAGTAGGCACCCCATGCTCTGTATAATAAATGTATGGGGATAGTAGTTATCTTGTTGGTTGTATCTGGGAATGAATGTATGATGATAGTAATTATCCTGTTGGTTATATCCGGGCATTGATGTATGGACGAGGATAGTGGATATCCCATGAATTTCTAAATGTTGATATTTATTTGATTTTTTGAACATTAATATGCATAAAGTTATGCATATTGGATTGATGGGGTAGTGCATTCCCAGATTCATCATTTAATATATTTGTTACACATGAATGTTGGAGGTTTGGAATATCCCACAGTCGAATTGATCTACCATATGGACATGTGAGTGTGGAGATAGAAAGTATCTCATGTTCTTGTGTTATTCTTATATATGGATGCCTAAATGAAACGGATAAGGACTATCCCAATATTATGCATGAATTGATTAGGAAAGCATGTGAATGATTGGTTGGTTGCCTAATTGTACTTAAAGTTATGATTGTATGGATAAGTGGGAATAGGGTTTATCTCATGAGTGTTGCTATAGTTATATATTTGTAACACCCGAGGCATTGAAATATGGGAGGTGTTGTGAAATATTGCTAAGGTTATGATGAATATGAACTGATTGGGAATTTTGAAAAGTATTAAGCTATTATTTACATATAAGTGTTGAACTATTATGGTAGAAGTTGGATTTATATGTGAATGGAGTGATTAAAATGTGATTTGATCTAGTTATTTGAGAATATTATTATGCATTTTAATGTGATATTATCATGTTTATATGTTATGATTAAGGAGGGATTAAATATATGAGGAAAACAAAGGAGAAATGGAGAAAAACCAAAGGAGCCCAAGAGTATATTAAGAAAATACTAAATTTCAAAAAGGTGTCATTTGTGAACAATTGTTTATATGGATAATGGAATAATTTGAAAATATGGTCAACATAAGAGCTGTAGATATTGAAAGTATCTTTTTAAGTCACTATAAATCATCTAATTTGGATATTAGATACGGAAATTATGATCAATGGACCAAAACTGCTCCATATGAGTAAAAAGTAGCAAAATTACCACATTGGGTCACTTTATTTAAATTTTTGATATATATGAGGGAATATTTGGAAAATTTTGTTAACATGAAAATTGTACACCTTGAAGTTATATTACTAATTCCTTAAAAATCATGTCATTTAGATGACGTATGTAGAATATATGCTCAAAAAACTATAATGGTGCTTGGCTGTCAGGTTGGGCATCTAGCAAAAGGATGCCGCGACATTAGAATTTTATTTTGTGGCATTAGGATTTTGATGCCACGACACTATATTTTAATTCCATGGCATCACTTTAGAAATATGATTTTCAAGGAATCTAGCAAGGGGGATGTCGCGGTATTAAAATTTGATGTTGCAGCACAGGTTTTTGACGTTGCGACATCACTTTAGAAAGCCAAAATTTTTAAGCAGTTAGTGAGTTAATGCCATGGCATAGGTTTTTTATGCCTAGGCATCGGTTCAGTGATGCACCAAAGTACCAAAAAATTCAACTTTTTAAAGGGGGGTTCCGTTTTGTTTTTCAAAACCAAGTTCTCTTCTTCTTCCCCACGCCCCAAACTCCACGCCCTAGCTCCATTATGCCCCATGTTATGGTAATTTAACTAGGGAAAATCATGGTTTAGGCTTGTAATCTTTCACCTATGCTCCTAAACCCAACTTTTGACCATTTGGACAGCGAGAATTGGAAGATAGTCCAATTTTTGACTATTGGAGGATGTTTCTAGGTTTCTTAAACTTGGATTCGAGTTTGTGGGTGGAAGCCACATTTGGATTTCAAGGTAGGATGAGTTTTACTAATTGAAATTGGGTTTAATGCTTAGTAGGGTTTTGTGAAAAGTGCACTTTTGGGGGAATGATGGAATTGATGTAAATTTTGTAGGGAGAATTAGTTGGTATATGTTTTGTAATGATCTTGGCATGATTTGGGCATAAAAAGTTATGATTTTGCTAAGTTAAGGTTTCATATTAGCCATGAACAGTGGAAAAAATGGGGAATTTTAGAGTTTATGTATAATAATAATGGGGGGAAATGATTAAAGCATGAATTAAACTATTATTGAACTTCATTGGACATAAAACATGATAATTCATGTTGGTTAGGATTTTGTGCATGTTGATAATTGGGGGAAAATCTATGATCTAAAAGTAATTGCTACAGGGAAAGGCTTAATTAGTTGATTATGATATTTTTGAGATGATTTAAGCATGTCGAATCATAAACTTATAAGTATTATTCTTAGTACGACAATGGAATGATCAATGAATAAAGGTTTGATAATCTCATTGGATTAGTAATGTATTAAAAGGACTAAGTGTTTGGCTCAATGCACATTAGTGAAACTATTTTGTAAATAATTTGGATTATTGCCCTATATAGGATGATCTGATAAAAATGAAAAGGCATAGAGCTCGAGAGATAGGGTTTGAAGCTAAAGACCTGAGGTAAGTAGGCGCCCCCTTGTTTCATTGGAATATATGATTGGTTGGGGATAATGAATATTTCATTGATTTAAATCCGGGCTTGTGTGTTTTGGTTGGTGATGGTAGATATCCCATATTTGTTTAAGGTTAATGGTTATTTGGTTGTGATTACTTGGGTGTTAGTGATAACGCATATCCCTTGGATTGAAATACTTAGGGATTTGCTTGGGATATGGTTCTGTGATTATTGAGGATAGAGTTTATCATCTAATTCTGTTTAGAAATTGATTTTGTATATGATACAATGGTGGATAAGATTATGAACATTAAATATTAAGAATTGTTGAATGGAATAGAAAGAATTATGTATTATGTTTTAGTGATTGGGAATGAATATATATGTTTTGGATGTGAACCAATGTATTCTTGATTCTTGATTCATATTTTCTATTATTTGTGCCTACTTACTGAGTTGCCCGGATTCACGCCTTCTTATTTAAATTTTTAGTTGACAAGTTAGGCAAAGGATTTATGAGAAAGACTGAAGACCTTTGGATGGTATGTTTGGATAATGACATTAGAATCTCTTTGTACAACTGTATATTAGATATGTTCATATTGAATTTGTTTAATTATAATTAAAGGATTTGAATTGATGTATTAAAGAAATGGATTGGCATGTCTTAGTAGATGATGTATAATATTGTTATAGCATGATGTAGTTCCCCTATAGTGTATTGCCATCATGGAGTGATGCAGATTCTGGGCTATGGGTAAGTCGAGCTATTAGAGTTAATTATGACAGAATAGTGAGTTATTTATGATTTTAGTGATAATTGTTGAAAATGCAATTTCATGTATGATTTGAAATTGTAAACAATGATGTTTAGAACTTTATTTGATAAATGAATGTATATCAAGTGTTGATATTGACATTTTCAAGGGAGACTCTATTGAATTTTGGTTGAAATCCCATTAAAAATTTGTAAATTTGGAAAGGAATCAATGAAAAGCATAGGTGTAATAAAATGGGATCAGAGTACCCCCACCCTAAAAGTGAAGAAGTTATAGTGAAAATGAAGGCAAATAACCTATGTCAGGCCTCGAAAGGTGGGGTGTGGAGCATTATAATGGAGGGCGTGGAGCATTATAGTGAATTAAGAAGGACTGGAGCCTCCTAAATATATATATATATATATCCAAATTGTAATAGTTCATATTCATGTTCTAAATGAGAACATGTGATTATTGATTTATTAGTATTTTATATTTCTGCCCACTTACTGAGTTGTCTAGACTCACACCTTCTTATGTTAATTTTTTTAACTGATAAGACAGGTAAAGAATCCCAACTGAGGATTGGGACTAATGAGTAAGATTTGAAGATAATTATATGTGGTGAGATGAAATGGGGATTGGAATCCCCTAATGTAAATGTAATTATATTTGATTTAAAGATTGTATATTGTAATATATGATTCCAAAAGATGTAAATGAAATTGCATGTCATAAATATTCATAATACTATGAATGGATTTGTATTAATCTAGGAAAATGCATCGCCATCATGATATGGTTTCGATCTTAGGCAAAGCTATGAGTATGGGCGTGGTTGTAAATTTGTGATAAATGTATTTATTTCAAGATTATTTTAGTAATTATGGAAATGTGTATAATTACATTAATGTATGCATAGGTTTAAATGCTTATATTTTAGGGCAGACCATGCCAGATTTTATGTAGGATATTTCCCTTAGAAATAGAAAAATTATGAGATTATGGAAAGATTTCCCTTGAGGAGAAGGAAATGGTAGCATCTCGCATCAGCCCTGGTGTGGCATGGTTAAAATGCATAGGGTGCGGGTGCAGGGCACTACAACTATCCTCATCTAAGTTTGATAGAGTATCCATTTGTACTATTGCAAAAAGTATTTGGTATAAATTAGTATCTATATATGAAGGATCCTCACAATTCAAAGGAAGTAGAAGGATATACTGATAGGAGAATAAGAAAACTTTAAGGGGAAAGCATATTAGAAATGTATGGTCATTTTTCAAAAATTAGTAATGCTTTAAAAGGTTTGGAAAAAGAAGTCACAAATTTTGAATAGGTAATGAAGATACTGAGGGCACTCTAGATCCTAGAACTAGACGATCGCAGGGATAGAAGAGGCAAAGGATCTAAACACTCTTCTGGTGGATGATCTCATCAGCTCATTGATGTCACATGAGCTGATTTAAAGTAAGAGAGAGGAGCCAATGAAGCAAAAGAAAAGTATTGCTCTCAAGGTGAGTAAGGAAAGCAACAGTGACCTTTTATAACAATCAGACAATGATATGGCCATGATAGTTTGAAACCTCAGAAGGTTTGGAGGAAGTAGTAGAGGCAACGCCTCAAGGATACAACCTAAACAACAAAAGAAAATGGCTAAAAGAAAGAAAGATCTCCCCACATGCTATAGATGTGGAGGAATCGAACAAATGTCTCCCGAATGTCCAAATGAAGAAAAAGTAAATGTAAATGAGAAAGATGAAACAAGAGAAAAGAAATACTTCGATAAGTCATTAAGAAATCAAGCCAGAGGAATGTACATGAATGATGAAGACTCCTCGTGAACAAGTTCAAGTGAGAAAGGTGACAATGAAGTTAGACACCTCACAAGAATATGCTGCATGGCCCATATGGAGAACGAATTAGCAGATCAAATCTCCATCAAAGAGCAATGCACAACAAAGTTGGAGATGGAGGTGAACTCTTACTATTATAGTTCTAAATCTTCATGCTCGAATAGTACTTGTGTCAAATGCAAAAAGTTTGATGAGTTATAGCAATCATACAACTATCTCTTCAATGAGTTTGAATTACTTGACCAGAAATTTACTCAAAAGAAAAGATACTTTGATACAACTATCAAAATAAATTCTATTCTGGCATAAAGAAATTTATCTCTACAAAAAGAGGATGGAAATCTGAAGAAGGAGATAGAGATATTGAACAATATGTTGAGTAAATTCTCCAATCCAAGAGAATCTATCACCAAGTTCATGAGAATGACCGGTCAAGCTTGTGAAAAGGGACTTGGTTGTGAATAGTCAAATGATGAAAATTCATAAAAATTTGTTGGATGGTCCAAGGGAGTGAATCTCACAGAAGAAAGAGAAAATTGTTCAAATATTAAAAGGTTTATAGGTTATCCATGGGTAAAGAAACCAATGGAATATAGTGCACCAAGCAAAAGGTACAAAGATGAGATGGAAACCCAAGGATTATGCACAATCTTCTAGGACATGCAATTCCACTAATGCATTGGACCTAATACTTGGATACCAAAAAGGTAAGAAGAATATTTACTTTGAATGTAGGTAAGTTTGAAAGCTACATTTGGTAATACCTGGTTCATGGATAACAGTTGTTCAAGATATATGATTGGGAACAAGAAACTGCTCAAAGAATTGAAGTCAATAAATGGAGGAACAGTTGCATTCAACAATAATGACAAAGGTTTCATCAAAAGGATATATAAAATTTATGGTTTATTCAATGCATGCTTAGAGGATGTATTATATGTAGAAGGACTCAAGCACAATTTGTTAAGTATTAGTCAATTATGTAACAAGGGTCACAAAGTTGTGTTTGAATAATTTGCATATAATGTATTCAGCATAGACAATGATCTATTATTCAATGAAAAAATGTATGAAAATAAATATCTAGTATAACTACATGATATTGTTGAAAAATGCTTAATTACAATCAAAGATGATTCATGGGTATGGTATAAAAGGGTAAGACACATCAACATGTCAAATATCAGATCATTGTGGAAAAAAGATCTCATGATTGGTCTACCTTAACCAAATTATAGTAAAAATGAATATGTTAATCCTATCAATTGTCAAAATAGACCAAAGTATCCGTCCATCCTAAAAATGAGGTATCTAAATCTAGACTTCTGTAATTATTACATATGAATCTCTTTGGACCATTAGATGTTGTCACCTTTGGAGGAAAAAGATATATATATATATATGTCATTGCAGATGACTAATCTAAATTCACATGGGTGATTCTTTTGACTAGAAAAGATGAAGCATTTTCAATGTTCTATACATTTTTAAAGTTAGTTCAAAATGAGAAACAAATTTCAATTATGTCTATCTGTAGTGATCATGATGGTGAATATGAAAACAAAAAATTTATTGACTTTTTTGATGAAAAAGGAATTCACCATAATTTCTCATTCCCCATAACTCCTCAACAAAATGGAGTTGTGGAAAGAAAGAATTGGACAATTCAGAAAAAGCAAGAACCATGTTGAATTATAGTAAGTTGTCTAAAACATTCTGAGGAGAAGCAGTAAGTACAACTTGTCATATACTGAATAGGGTTACCATTAGAGTAATCTTAAAGAAAAGCCCATATGCACTTTGGAAAGGAAGAAAACCCAATATCTCATATTTTCATTCTTGTGGATACTCATGCTATGTGCTGAAAAATAGGAAGGATAACCTTGGAAAGTTTGATCTAAAAAGCGATGAAGTTATCTTCCTTAGTTACTCTTCTAATAGTAGGGCATTTAGAGTATATATTAAGAGAACATAGGTTGTAGTAGAATCTATACATGTTAAATTGGATAAAGAAAATATAACCTGAGAAATGATTGTGATAGTGATGCAAATAAAGCAGTAGCTAATATGAAGAAGCTCAAACTAAGAGATCAAGAAGATGCCACAAAATGTGAAGATATGCAAAATTCATACAATGAGGAGGAGGTAAGTATAGATAATGTTCACTATCAAGCTCTTACTGATTTGAGATTTATTAGTGCCCATCCTAGAAAATAAATTATAGGTGATGTCTATGATGGTGTCAAAACAAGAAGGTCCATGCAAAACATTTATGATCATTATGCTTTCATTTCTACAATTTAGCCAACTTGTATTGATCAAGCCATAAATGATGAAAATTGGATGATTGCAATGCAAAAAGAGCTTAACCATTTTGAAAGGAACAAAGTATGAGAATTAATTGCAAAACTGAAGAACATTGATATAATTGGAACTAAATGGGTATTTAGAAATAAACAGGATGAAAGTCGATTGGTTGTAAGAAACAAGGCATGACTAGTTGCTAAGGGGTATTCCTAAGAAGAAGGAATTGACTTTGAAGAATCATATGCCCTTATAGCCAGATTAGAAGCCATTAGAATGCTACTTACTTTTGAATCCTATAAGAATTCCAAATTATTTCAGATGGATAAAGAGTGCATTTCTAAATGAATATTTAAGTGAGGAAGTGTACGTAATGCAACCCCCTAGTTTCAAAAATGATGATAAACACAATCATGTCTATAAGCTCACAGACAAGCTCTAAGAGCATGATATGAAAGGCTAAGCAAATTCTTAGGTGATCATTAATTGAATAGAGGAAAAGTTAATACTACCTTGTTTATCAAAAGTATTGGAATGGATATCTTGATAGTTTATGTTTATGTTTAGAGCTACTAATGAGGATCTCTATTAAGACTTCTCAAAGACCATGCAGGTTGAA
>JAYJMB010000956.1:0-17340 GCA_036873735.1 Pouteria campechiana | reverse complement strand
ATAATATTTTTTAAAACAAAAAAAAAAAAAAAAAAAAAAAGAAAAAAAAAAGAAAAAAACGAAAAACAAAATTGCAAGAGTCTAAAGTCACATGGTTCAATAAAATCATGTTTCAGATAGCCATAGCATACATTCCAGCAACCTCAGCACATGATCCCCTTGATGGATTTAATTTTCCTGCTTATATACCCACAGTTTTGGTGTATATTTAACCGAACATCCTTCAATGGTCTGATTTGAATTGAGGCCCATATTTTCAACAATAGTCGGGCCGTCAGATCACTTCAACTGGGCTGCAGTCCACATTCCACATTGTTACAACAGGTACATTAACATGCCTACAGCAAGTCCACCCATCCAGCAGTTGCCTTCCCAATTGATCAGCATCCTTTAATTTTTCTTGATTTTGGTTGTGCTAATGCCAACCTGTCAATCAGAATACCACACAGCTCCATCTTAATCACATGTACACATACTCAAAGAAAATTACGTGAATAATAAACCTCCTTTTCACATATAACAAAAACACAATCATTTTGCTATGGTCTTGAATCTTGACCTTACAATCCTTCCTTTGTCCCCTCCCAAACTATAAATCAATTAATTCACAATATAATGATGCAATTACAAGCCACAGATCATGATTCCTTCCACATCACGTTCTCAATCATATTCACACCCCAAGACAGACTTTAAACAGGCAAATGCACCCAAAATTCATGCCCCAAAACTAGCCTTCCAAGGTTCTATCAATGCACACACACACAAGTCAAGATCCAGTTTATCATATTTTTTTCCAAAAGAAAGGTAAGAAAATACTTTGACCCCTGGTTGACTAGGGCTCAATATCTAAAGGGGATTTGGGGGTAATATGTTATACTTGATTTAGATTATTTTAATATCTCCAAATTTGTTCTCGTTATTAAAATAATAAAAATTACTTTCACGGTGAAACAGATTTTACTGAAAAGTACTTTTATATGCCTTTTTTGGTATTTTATACAGTTAAAAACATTTCAATGTCTTATGGCCATGTACATAAATAACACTGAAAGAACTTTTCAAATGATAGAGCCAAACACTAAACAACTTCTTGATTACAACATTTTTTGCAAAAGCTCTATTGCAAAAGCACTTTTTTTAATGGCTAAAATTTTATAGCATGGCCAATCGAGCCCTTCGATGGTTTGGCCTGTTGCAAGGGAGACGAAGTGTGCACATGTTAAGTAGTGAGTTGGTCTAATTGGGAGATTTCAAGATGAAAGTGGCAAAGTCCAACAAGACTTGGGTAGATTTGGTGAAGAAAAACTTGAGGTTCCATGCTTTATTGATAGGGTGCATTAGCATAGCAGGATTCATGTGTCTAATCCAATTAGTTGGAATGAGGCTTTGATGAGGACAAATTTCAAGCAGAGTCATGCCCATAACTGCAGTTCAGGATTCATTATTGGTATTGTCACTTATATTCCAATACCATATGAATAGTATTTTTTTCTGTGTTTATTACTTCACACTCTTGTAACAGATGTTGCAGTTTAAATCATGCTGAACAGATGGTTTCACTGACTTGAACTGAACTACCAATTTGACCAATGGTCTTGTTATTAAAGATTTAAAAGTTGCGCTTTCGGATCATGTTGGGGTCTTGTTGTGGAAATATTTAAAAATTTTGTTTTTTGGATGATGTCAGACTGGCTTCAGGGCATCACTGAGAGCCAGAAGTGCTCCTAAATTTTTGAATTTCTGAACGTCTCTCTTCAGTGGTTTAGAGACTATATTATGATTAATTGTTGAGAGCTCCTCCTCTATTACTGTTGCTACATGTTAATACATTTCTTCCCCTTTTGTCATGGGGATGCTTTATCATTCTGAAGTGTATGCCTGCTAAATATTTTGGCAATGAGATGGATGTGACTTCTTGTTAAGCAGATGGAATGATAAACTGCAAAAAAGAAAAAAAAAAAACCCCATGACATCAGTGTTGCTTCTTGATTAGGAAGAAACATAACAATATTGTTAGTGGGTGTCATGAACATGCATCTAGTTAAACCTTCTATCTTTTTCTGTTTATCATTCTTTGGAAATTTAGGCTTGTTTAGATGTTTACCTTTGACTAGTAGCAAGTCTGATTTGTGAATATTGAGATTTCTTCTATAGATAATCATTAAGGAAAAGTTATACATAAAAAGAAGAATGAAAGAAAGCTAAAAAAAGAGTCAAAAGGGTAGCTATGCCTCATGTTTGAAGGGGGCACTGTCAAATCATTTGGTTGCTAAACAATCTATGTATATAATCATTGTATTTGTAAAAGAATGCATGAGGTTCACCGTCACAAATGAACTCTGGCACAACTTCTGTCATGAATCCTGTTATTATGATTGTGTTCTGATAGAATGCTGTAGCAGGATTGTTTTAACTAACTCCAGTTAGTTGGGATAAGGCTCTAATGATACTAACCTTGAATATTTTTTTTTAGTAAAAAAGAACTGATAGAATATAGAATTATGGAAGCTTAGGTTATCAGGACAAGGGAAGATAGTGCTTATAATGAAGTGTATTATCTTAGTGTCATTGAATAATGAACTGCTATGCTTCAACATTTGCTTTGGTAAAGTAATTTGGAAGTATAAAAAGAACAAATGCTTCATCTAACACATTCTTATAAATCTGTGTAGTTTCTTAGACTGAATATCATAATTGTCTTGTTACATTTTACAGCAGTGTCAGATGCTGCCTTTTTTAGTTTGCTATCATCTTAGTCTGAAATCTGGAATAATGTTCCATGGAACCCTCTTTACAGGTTAACAGTATCACTGAGATAAATGAAGCTATTAATGGGGATGTTTTGTTACAAGTAATATCAGTAACTACACGAGCATCCCTTCGGCCAATATGCCTAAGATGGCTGCAAGAGGAACTTCTTTTGGAAAACAAAAAACTAAACGAGGTACTTTCAACGGAATGGGGTAGTTATTAACCATTTATGCTGCATTCCAATGTTTAAATGGATGATTCTTTTTATTCCAGGATATATTCACTAATGTTTTTGAGAGGATGAAAGGTGTTGACACTATTCTGCAGAACATTAAGAGGCTGGGGAAGGAGGAACTGCATGCTGACTTACTGTTCTTTTTAAGATTTGGCTTTCTTAGGTAATCAATTGTTGTGCTGCTCTTCCTTAGTTACCTTTTCTGCTACCTATCATGCATAGATGTGCTGTCTTGTGCATATCTTGATCCTTGAGATTCCAACATCAACAGGAGTGGTCCCTATCAGTGCTTGTTATACTGATAAATGCTGCTGATAAGTGATAAACTTAATCAGTAGGTGAACTAGCCAGCAGTCCTGATGTATTATGTTTTCTTTTGGAGTGTAAATAACACCGTCAGGATTTGATCCTTGAACCACATTTGCATATACATTTCTACTGGCTGAGGTCAAAATCTGAGAACCACATATAAGCTATTTTCCTTGGCTGCATTTGAAATTGAACTGTCTTGGCTTTCCAGCTGTGTTAACTGATCTCTCTTTTAGCACTGTCTGTGGATGTCTAGAGAAGTCAATTGTCCCACAAATGACATTTGGCTATTTGAATTAAATTAAGAATCATGGCTTTTGCAGTATATAATTTTCAAGGAAAGGACTTCAGAGTTATGGATCCCAGTATAATCTCTTGCAAAGATGAAATATTTTGTCGATCATCAACTCTACTTCTGTTCTAATGCATCCGAGGGTTGGTAATGCTAGTGGGGATGATCTCATAGTTGCAGAAGACCCATAGGAGAACCTTTGTGGGCCAATCTGTAAATGTTCCCTGATAGCTCCTTTAGCACAATCTGTAGATGTCTAGAAGTATGTCAGCTTTCCCACTAATGATGATAAGAATAATGACTAGCGAGGGATATAATTCTGAAGGAAAAGGGCTTGCAGGTTATGGATCCGACTATAATTTCTTGGAAAGATAATGGGTTTCCTTAATTTTTGAATCCACTTTTGTTCTGATGCTAGTTTGAGGGTTGGGTGCCATTACTCATATAACTTCATATGATTTATTGATTATTAGGGAAATTTTCAATTTGCTTCAACATTTTACTAACAATTCTAGAACAGACAACTGTTTGGAAAATTCCAAAACATTCATAAAAGTTTGCTAAGTTATTTCAAAATGTTAGCAGCTGTTAATAGGTTTTAACATTTATTGTCAAAAAAAATAAATTTCCTGTAAGCCAAAACAAGATCTCCCGTCTGTTCCTGCAGTTCATACTCTGTTTAATTGGTCCTGAAACTCAACTTCTCAAGCAGGGAATCAGACCCCATCACTTGCAGATGAGTAAATTGGATTTCCTTTTCACACTTGCAAACATAGAATTGCCACAAAACATTGAGTATAGATTTTAGGATAGAGTGCATTTGCTAAAGAAAGCTGTTAATTAAAGATCCAAAAAAAATCAAATTTGCCACATTTATGGTAATATATGATGGAGTTTAGGAAAATCCCAAAGAAATTTGTTACAGTGCTTGAGGGGCCTCAAAATCAGTAGTCCATGTTCGAGGATTTGCCATTTCAAGTGAGGATTAGAGAAGCTGCTGCTGTAGGGTTCAGTGTTTCAAGAGGGATGGAATGGAAGATGATCAAATTTGGTGCTGATTAGGGCTTTGAAGCAATCGTTTATTACATCTTTGCGAGATCATCAATTTTTTCATCTCAAGTCAGAACCAGTGACGACGAAATTAATATTCTTGATGATGATATCATTGATGATATTGTTTGGGACTTTAATGATGTATTATCATAGTGAAAAATGATAACATCATGATTTTTCTGGTTTCATCGATAATATTGGAGAGATCATCAATATTATGTCCAATTTATTCATTATGTCTTAGGTATTGTTTTCTTTATTGGATATAATAATACTTTATTAGAAACTTTATTAGTAAAAAATTGAAAGAAATAAAAAAATGAAAAAAGTTAAAAATTTCCAATAACATGTTGTGATAAATTAAGATAAGTATAAACACTCATTTAGAATTAAAAAATTACTTTAAATGACAAGATTTAATGACTAATGAAAATGCATATATTGCACCTAAATTGTATATACACAACCCTTGGAAATTTAATATGCCTTTATTATGACTTTGATGATGGAAACGTTAATGAGCTTCCACAAGTCTCATTTTGGTATTAAGATATGATATAATTATATTTTAAAATTCCAATCATAATTGGTTTCTTACCTAACATATGACATTGGTCCCAATATTATGCTTTTTTTCTTTTTAACTTATATTTGCACTTCTTCTGTTCATTAATGTATACCAGTGGTCGTATTTATAGATAAATACCTATTTATCAGTGGCCCGGAAAAAAGATACTATTATTTTTATCGAAGATATTATTAATTTTTTTGGGGACTTTATTGGTAAAATAGAAAAAAATCAGAAATATAGTAAAAATTTGAGAGATTTTTAGTGAAACTTTATAATAAATTATGATAAATATAAACACACAATTTGGGCAAAAAAATGGATTAAAAAAGCCACCATTACATGAATAATGAATTATGAATGTGCACATAAGAAATACATATAGGCTGACAGAAAGAGATTAAATCTAAGCAAAAAAAATATTATATTAAACATTTTATCTCTCATACTAAGTCACCTAAACAAACAATAATAATAATACATAGTAAGTGTTTTGAAAATTAAAACAATTACACCAACACCAACTCTTACTTTAATACTAAGTGGAGTATCGTGCAAGTTCCTCAAAGTTCATTATTATCTTGTTAACGTGTAGACTCATACTCATATGGGGAAGGAAAGCTAAAAAGGAAATAAAAAGCCGATGAATCTATTCCATTGTCTGGGTAATTTGATGATATATACCCACATGATTGGATGCAATTTTAGGCTGAGTTAAGCTGAGATGGCTATGAAGAGGGTTGATACGATAGATTTTTGTAATTTCATTCAGAATCATCTGACCATTCATATGGATATAAATGTGATGAACCATCTGGCCCATAGGAAGACTTCTCTCTACTGCTACTTAAATTCACTGATGCCATGTTATTTGTAAGTGTGTTATCCTCAATTGGCTTCTTGCTCTTCCTAAATCCAGACCTTCTCTCATATTGCCTGATTGGAGGGCGTGCACTATGATCCTCATCTTGTGTAGCATGTGTATAGCCATCCTCACAAGTAATTTGACTATATGGCCTTTGACTTTGTGGATATGATAAGCCACCTCCACCAATGCCTCCACCACTCTCGCCACAACTATCATCATCATTATCACCACCACCACCACCACCACCACCAGCATCATCGTTTCCGCTCTTTCTTCTTAATGAAGAAAAAGTACTCAAGGCTTGTGGAAACATTTGTGAGGTTCCCTTAGTAGTTGATTGGGTCTGGGATTTAGACAATGGATCAAATGCCTTTTCTGGAATCCGCTCTTAATATGACCATCCTTTTACATCCACATTCTATGCACTGGCTTCTTGGGCAATAGCTTTTGCTGGCTTACCATTCTGTCCATCTAGATCTTCTGATCGCAACTATTCATATAATGGATCTTCTCTTGTTTCATCCTCCTTCATGTGTGCATGTTGTATAAACATTATAAGATCTAGAGGGTCATCGGGCTCCTTATTTTCCTCTCGCAGCATCCTCTCTAGTAGCCTCACATTATAATGGCAGAAAACTAGCTTTTTAAGCTTCTCATACCTTAGTCTATTCCTTCTTTGGGTATGGATGCGAGAGAATATACTTCAGTTTCGTTCACA
The DNA here is from genome assembly GCA_036873735.1 of Pouteria campechiana. NCBI lineage: Eukaryota > Viridiplantae > Streptophyta > Magnoliopsida > Ericales > Sapotaceae > Pouteria > Pouteria campechiana. Next base: position 10,543 of record JAYJMB010000956.1, on the reverse strand, counting down.
TGGCAATGAAGACACCGTTTAACTCAAAATTCGCACTGTTAGTAGCCGGAGTGTTGGGGTCTCCATGCCATATAAGTTCCACCATTCGCCTATAATCAATTGAAGATGATTTATTAGTACTTGTAAAGATTACGTAAATATGCAATTTTAAAATATCATGAGGTTCAAAAACAATTACATCAGGGTAATCCTCGTGACCATGATTGAATAGCTATTGCCTTTCCAGATATCCCCCGCGCTTCACAGAAAGTCATTAACTATTGGAATATTTATAAGGATCAATCTTTTTTATTTATCACACTAAATAAGATAATGAAGTGTATTCAATGAACAGTATAAGTAATTTATCTTAGTCCTAAAGTCACTCGTATTTTAGTGATTGGGAAATAACTTCTCAAAGCATTGAAACACTGCCCCATTTAAACTCTATATCCGCTCCAAGACCATGCTTATAATGGTATTTTGGGTTCAAAAAATGCGCTGTAATAATAATATTGCAATTTAACCATAAGAGAAGAAGATACATAAGATAAGATTCAATTCATCTGACAAAACTTACCGGCTGCATTTAATGGATGACGGAGCATGTTCTTCCAATAATCTTCTATGATGGTGATAACCCACTGCTCACCTCTCGTATTTTTTTGTATGGACTCATTCATAAATTGAAATGCCTCATACAAAGAATTCATATTAGGATAAGTTTCATTGTTACCACCCTTAAGACTCTATGCATGGGTTCTAGAATGCTCAACACAGTCCGTACTTTATCCTGGAAGGAAGTTATCATAACGATCCTTTCCACCTCTATCCCTTCCCTAGTATGTGCATATTTAGAGTCATGCCATGTATCGGTATTGAATGCTGTATTGAGTGCTTAACGCGCATTCCATAGATTATCCAGTGCAATATAATTTGTGGCAAATTGGGTCTTGCCTGGACATACAATCTTCCTCTTATAATCAGATGTCTCATGAAAGAGTGCCTTTACCCAACTATGATTGTAGATGAATTTGGTAATTTGTCGACCCTTCTCTATGACACTACGAACACTTGGTCGTTGATCAATATCCTCTAAAATGAGATCAATACAGTGTGCTGCACAAGGAGTCCAATACAAAGGTAATTTCTTCTCTAGAATTTTCCTTGCCTTTTTAAATGCAGAACCATTATCTGTGATAATTTGCACCACATGATATATTGAGTAGAGGGATTCAATCTGCTTCTCAATCAAGTCCCGAATATAAGTTGCATCTTTGATATGCTTATATGCATCCGCAGACTTGCAGAACATCGTAATGCCCCTACAGTATACTATAAAGTTGATATTGAGCTTTGTAGGGGCAGTCCATCCATCATACATTATAGATAACCCATATGTCTCCCATGCATGAGACATTCCTTTTATCCAGTCCTTCATTTCCTTGTTCTCCTGATCAAGATATGTTCCCCCGATCTGGTGGGTTGAAGGAGGCGGGACGCCTTCTTCCATCTATGCAGCATAGATCATATTCTTGAACGTTACTGTCATAGTTGTTAAAGGCGCAAGGCGGTTTAAGGCCCATCTGAAGTGCCTCAATGGACCTAAGGTGAGGCGATTTTGAATAGGTGCATCTAAGGCGCACCTCTTAGTAAGGTGAGAGGTACATGCATATGGTGCCTTTTGATTAACAACAATACAAGAAGCTTCAGGGAGAAGCTTCCATTACATATAACCTGGAAAAACACATCCGTTGCAACCAGCAACCACCTTCCCGTTCCACAGCAGCAGATCTTTTTTCTAGATTTGAGAAAACGATCCCTGCTTTCCATCGTTCATCCTTGAAAAAACCCATTTGCTGCAACCAGCAACTCTAAGAAAACGCTCCCTACTTCCCATCCCTGAAAAAACCCATTCGTGGCTCCACCCCTGAAAAAACCCATCCGTGAGACTTGATAGAGGAAAAATCCATCCTAGTTGCTGCTATCAACAATATATTTCAGAAAGAAAAAGTGAAAAACGTTGCTCCAGCCCATAAGTAAGTGATTTGGTAAGCTGATGGAATTGGATACAGCGGAGCTAAACCCTCTTCCGATGATCTCTTGTCTCGCATTTCCATTTTTTATTTAGACTTATAATATATAGTATTTCATGGTTTTCACTTTTTTGCTTCGGAATTGGAAGCCTTAATTTGACTCTGGCCTTTCTCAACAGAGAGGCCAAAATGAGAAATGCAACTCACCGATTCCCTTTGGACTAATGACGACTGCAACTCCATTTTTTTTGTTTTTTCCCAATATCAAATGGGTTGAAATTTTGTTTTTAATTTGTAATTTGTTTTTTCTTAGTTGCTTGTAATATTGTTGAAATTCTGTTTTTAATTTGTGGTTTTCCTTTTGGTTATGATTCTAATTTGTGGTACTTTGCCTTTTATCATATATTGTAGTGTTGTAATGTAATGCATACATGCATAAGTATATGCTTTTAGTTTTGAGACTTTGAATTATTTATGTTAAATGTTGAATCTTGAAACTCTAATTTATTCTTTGCTTTTTGAATATATATAATGCAATTTTTATATGCTTACTTTCTTTTTTTAGTGATGTTAATCATTTAAATTTGATTTTTATATATTTAAGGTATTATAATTATTTTTATGATTTTTATATAATATGCGCCTTGCTTTGCTCAGGCCCGTGCCTCACTTGAGCGTTTTACGCCTAGGCTCCAGAATCCTTTGCGCCTTAGTTCGCCTTGTGCTTTTAACAACTATGGTTACAATATCTGCCCGGTGTAGGGGAATAATACTATAAATAAAGAATCTAGAAATATGAATTCCAAGATTCTTTATACTATCTCTACCCTTCTTATACGTCTGAGTCATCTTTTTCTGCAGCCCACTAGCCTGTTCATACAACTTTGGCTGTGATCCTCTTATAGATGATGTTCGGCTTAAAAGCTTCTTCAGTCCTCCCTTCCGTCTCTCTCCTTCATCTAATCCCCCTTGCCTGTTTCTCCCTCCAACTTCCCTTGTAGAACCATGGAAAGTAGGTTTATCCCTCTCCAACCTAATTGACTCCTCTCTAGCCCATTGCTTTGCCCTACTAGCTTCTATAGACCGCCTTAATTGCTCCCTCTTATCTACATCATCATCATTACCCTCATCCACTCAATTCTCCTGCAATTTTCCTCTTCTTTTATTTTCAAACTCTTCTAGTAGTAGTGCTCGATTGAATAGCCTCCCTCATAAGTGCTATAACCTCCTTAGGCACCTTATGACAATTTCTAACATTTGGACTATTCCAAGCCAAGTGTTGTCTTAGTCTTGTGATCCCCCCGACTTCTTAACTTGCTTGCAATAGTTGCATTTAGCTGCAAATGGGTTGCCTGGAACTGGTTCCTTATGTTCTCATGTAAAATCATTAGGTTTGATCTTGCCTTTACTCCCCTTGTCACTCTTGGCTGTTGACATATTCAAATTTTAACCTGAAACATATCAAATCAAAATAAATTATTTTTTCTTTCTCATCCACACTCTTGAACATGTAAATCTTCACAAATTATGCATCAAAAATTTTCTGAAAAGGACTCTAGACATTCAAAATCAATCAAGAAACATATTTATAAATTTTAAAAAATAATTTTATTTTTCATAATTATTTTAAAAAATCCAAAATAAATTTAAAAATTATCACAGATAATTTTTTAATTATATTTATAATGCTATGATACTACCTGTGAATTAACGCAACATATATAAATTTATTCTTTATTAATTAAATAAAAAATTATAATTAATATTAAAATTTTAAAAATAAAAAATCTTTTTCTATAGGTTCCATAAAAATCAATGCTTAAAATAGCTAGGTATGTTGCATTTATCATGATTCAAACATTGCTTTTTTAAAGAAATAATATTTTAGGCTTTTACACCAAAATTCATAATTATCCAAAAAAAATATATTTTTTTGTTGGAAATTACTTTTTTCAACAGATCTAACATCTAATCTATGTTTTTTTGCATAAACATTGGTTAATTAGGGATGAATCAAACAATTTGGGGATTTTCTCCAAATTGCGTGTTCGTCCCCAATCTCTACAAATTGGACAGATTTTGATGCCTAAATCGCAAATTGATTTTCAATTTTGATGCTAGCAGTTGATTTTGAACAAAAAAAACAAGAAAAAGTTACATAAATCATGCATTTATACCTTTATAGCCTTCACATGTTTGGCCCCCAAAATCTTGTTTTGATCTTCAAAATGTAGTTGTTCTCACCCAAAATCACAAATGGAGTTTCCGATTTTGATGTTAGAATACATGAGAAGTGATTACAGGAAGAAAAAATGGCCACAGATAGGGGTTTGAGACTTACAGCATCCGAATGCCCCCCCATTCGAACGCCCGACTGATAATATCGATTTACTTACCGATATTATAGGCAAAATCTTGTATTTTATCGATAAATTGACGATATTATCAATAATCATGGTAAAATGACGATAATTTCGATTTCCAGCGTGATTTTTTATCGATCAGTGCCTAAAATAATATTATTGACAATAATATCATTGATAATATCAATAATGCATTCACTGATGCACACATGTATTTTCATTGTTCCTCGCATATTGAGGTTGACATTTAAAATAATATTTTCGATTCTAATTGTGAATTGTTTTTGGGAGGGTTGTGTGTATAGGTGTCATATATGTTTTATTTATTTATTAAATTTTGGTAGTTAAAGTTGTTTTTTTAATTCTAAATGTGTCTTTATATTTATCTTCGTTTATCACAAAATTTTATTAAGAATTTTTATTTATCTTTATTTTTAAAATTTTTTCTAGGTTTTTGGTAAAAATGATATTATCTCTAATAAAAAAAATTATATCTTTTTGGGGGTGGCTATATAAATATGTCATTAATTATCAATAAAGTGAATTCTTGTCAAAACTTAAAAATTCTATCTGAAATTGACCAACCTTCTCAAATAGAAGTCGAGTCTTTGTAAACTTGCGAACTTCTCATACTGTATTTAAATAAACTGCATGGGTAACAATGCCCTTCAAGTTCCATAACCATAGTATACCCCATGAGGCATCAAAGTGCTTATCCTAGGAGTAATGACAGATTTGTAACATGGGATTTGATCACATGGGAGATTATTATCCCCATAGTTGTTAAAGGTGCAAGGCGCGCACTAAGGTGCAAAGGGGTCCTGGAGCCTAGGTGCAAGGCGCATAAGCGAGACTTGAGCCCGAGCGAAGCAAGATGCACATTACATAAAAATCATAAAAATATTTATAATATGTTACATATGTACAAATTAAATTTAAAGGATTAATTTCACTAAAAAAGGAAGAAAGTATATAAAAAATTGCATTATATGCATTCAAAAGGTAAAGAATAAATTAGAATTTTACATTTTTTTCCCATTGTCTCTTAGTAGGATTTCAATTAAAGACTTTATGAAAGTTGCCTACAACCTAATGACTCATACTATTTAATTGAATTTCAAGAAATATAGCATTTCAATGAAAGAAAATAGTCTCTGTCGTTTTCATCACATGGTCGAATATTGTAAACAGAGAACACAACCGTGTGGGTCCCAATCTCAGAACAAGGACATTGTAGAATATACTGACTTCGGTGGGTTCATGATTGAAGAGGGCTAGTAAGAAAATAAAAAAGGTGTGCTGCTTTCAAAAGTCAATATAGAAGGATTAAAAGTCAAAATAGGAGGATCAAAAGTCAAAATAGGAGGGACCACAACCAAAATAAAAATAAATTGAGAAGTTAATTGAAAGGTGCATTAAGTGTGCGCCTCACAACTGGATAAAAGGTGTGCCTTTGATGCGCCTAGTGGAAAGCGCCTTGCCTCGAACCTATTGAGGGGCTATGACTGCGCCTTAAACCGCCTTGTGCCTAGGTGCTCTCCTAGGCTCGCTTTTAACAACTATGATCATCCCTACTTCAACATGAGTCATTCCGAAATTTAAGTAACATTGCAAAAGCCTTGAACTCATGAATTAGCCATATGGAAGACTTAGATATGTTTGTATCTGAGCTTGTAAGTCGAATGTAGGAAACTTTGCTAATGCGCCTTCTCCGGACTCCAGAGTAAACCATTGAAAGAAGCCTCAATAAAAACTAACAGAGAAGAACCTTGAGAAGCTTAAGACCATTGGAAGAAGCCCAAAGAGGAAACTGATGGAGATGAACCTAGAGAAGCAGTGAATCTATTTCCTGTGGAGCAATGGGGGCTTTATGCTCAGAGAGAATGATCCATGCTCATTGACAAGCATTTCATCATTAGTCTTTGTTTCTGTGGTAGATGGGGCTTTCAAGGGTAATGCTGTAATTTAATAGAAAAATGGAAACCCTAACTTCAACTAAAATAGATGTCAGTTACTCTTGTGATGGTTTTGGAAGAACTTAGCAAACATTTTGTGACATTTTGAAAATTTTGAAATGGCTGTGACCATTCTAGAACTGCCAGGAAAAGGTTATGACTTTGATGACAATTTTGGAAAACTCCCCAAGACTGTTCTTTTTTATCCAAGAAATTGCACGTGCAGGGAGCAGCTCAAAGTAGCTGAAGAATCTTTAAAGAAGACTTTGTGGGCCAAGAGGGTCTGAGCTCTCCTCGCCCAGGATAAACTCATGACTTAAAAGTCCTACAAGCATCTACTTCTCTCCACAAAGGTTGGCGATCTGATTGAATAAATCTTAAAACATAACCATAAATTCGTATTTGTATATTTGTTGTGAGTCTTGTCACATACTGATTGTTCTTCATGAATACCAGAGTTTCCAGTGGTGTAATTTTATAACAACTCATCTGTTGCTACTGTTGCTATGTATGTAATCTTCCATGTGCTTGGGTCATAAGGTATACTTGCATTTTTGCATGGCTAATCATGAATTTATGAGCAGTTTCTTCCATTATGCTCCATATTTGGAGTCATTTGTACTGGATTTTTATGTGCGTGTTTGCAGCCCATGGTTATAACGGCTAGCTCATCGTCTGATGAGGAAGTTAACAGTATTGTTTGGGTCGCACTGATGTTCCTTCTTATAAACAAACATGAATATCAAAATATGGCAAATCAACCTGCTGCCAACTTTTATGGATGCGGAAGAGGATAACTTGATTGACTGAGAGGTAGTCATTGGGCCGAATCTTGTTTCGCTGGTTTCTACATTTCTGAATTCAGCCTTACATCATGCGCCAGTTCCGTTTGTGGTCAAAATCCATGCTGCTGTAGCATACACTGCATTCTTGCAGCTCCAACAAATGATGCTATTTTTGTGCATTTGCTTTTTTGTTGTGGCCTCATCCGTGTTAACACAATTTTCCTTTTTCTTGTGGCCTCATCCGTGTTAACACAATTTTCTTTTTTCTTTGTACCAGGACTGGTTGCCTCTATGACAGTAAATTAATTATTGAACATGGAGCTGACATGTTAGAAGATCTCGTTATTACTTTGGCAGATGGAATTGCAAGCTTGTATCTGGAGCTTATTTCAGTAGATAGTAGCATGTTCAGTGAAATGAATAGCCTGGGTTTGAGTTTGTGTTCTTTGTCAACTAGATCTCTTCAAAGATTGCGAAATGAGGTAAGATTTCTTTTGTCCTCTGTTTACCATGGTTTGGCTCTTCTGAACTGCCATCTCTTATATCCAATAGTTCATTCTTTGGGTTTCTAGAAATTTATGCCAACCTGCTTGTATGGGCCACAACATTACATGGGGTACATGTGTGCACCCACTCTTGTCATGTTTTTGATCAATGCTGCTTCCGACGCAGTTAACAGTATTTTTTGCAACTTCAATGTACACATACTGCTGCAAAAGCATCATATTCTTTACATTCACCTGAGACTTTTATCTTATCCTGAATTTCCTGTTAACAGGTTGCACTGAAACAATGGGTGCACCAAAACATTGAATCTGTCATTTCTATGTATGAGGACCGATTTGACCTGTGCACTCTTCGGATCAAACTTTTGGAGGCACCCAAAAAGAGCCAAACGATTCTTTGCTGGTGGAAGAAGTTTGGCTTTCAGAAGTCTCCCGCAACATATTCCCCTCTATTCTATGTCATAATCAGTGATTTGTCCTTGCCCATGAAAAGAACCAAGGAACTAAGGGCCCTGACTGGGTGGTATGTACTTTGCATTAGCTACTTCTACCTGTGGAAGCTAACTTTCATACTTCCCTAGGTGCATAACAGATTTATACATGACCACTTATAGTCCTTTCATTTTCTCAGATTTCCTGTGCATGATTGTGCGTGATACAACAACAGTGGAACATGACAAGAACTGCATATCCTTCCAGAAAAAAGATATTATGTGCTATTAAAAATTGTAGTTGCACTTGTTGACTTGTTTCAAGGTCAATTTGAAGAAGTCCCGTGACTCATGTCTAGCACCAATATGCCCATCATGAACAAGTCTTTTTTTTTTTTTGTGTGTAATCTTTTCTTGCTTTTATCTGTTAAGCAATATAACAAGAACAACATATCCTTTCAGAAAAAAGGTATTGTGTGCTATTAAAAAATGAAGAGGCTCTCGTTGATTTGTTTCAAGCTCAATTTGAAAAAGTTGTCATGTCTAGCATCACTATGCCCATCATGACCAAGTTTTTTTTTCTGTTTTCTTGCTTTTAGCTGTTAAGTTCTACCTCTTATTGCATTTTTGATTTTTCAAAATGCTTTGCCAACTTAAAAACTTAATTTGTTGTGGTTAATTTTATAATTTAAAATTTTACGTTGTAAAATGCTGTTTACATTTTTAATTTACACTGTCTAAGACTTATTCTTATATCTCATACTTGCACTTTGTCAAATGTTCATCACATGTTCGTGTATCTCATACTTGCACTGCCTCTCACATGTTCGTATATCTCATACTTAAAATGGATTCATTTAGATAAAATGCCATTTACATTTTTTTGTTCCACTGTCTCTCACATGTTCATGTATCTCACACTTGCACCATCTCTCATGTGTTCATATATCCTATACTCAAAATGGGTTCGTTTAGATCATTGCATTGTTGGCTATCAACATATGATTGTATGGACTTGTGCACATTGATTTTTCCTGGCACCGCATTTGATTCCAACATGCCTCTGCTACGGAGGTTTTCTGTCATCGTCTCTTTTATTACACAGTGACAATTTTGTATTGATACATCAGACATCATATTTTGGCATCTGAAGCATTAGTCGAGAGACAAAAAGAGGATATTGTTTGTTGGCAAGCAACGTTCACAGAGGCATCCCAGATGCTTGAGATATAGGATGTTCATCAGCTGGGCATTGCAATGGACAGGGGTTTCCCAAAAGTGAAAAGGATTTGGGTGATCCTTGGTACTGGTTGCAACATGTCTGAAGGTTTTCACAAATAGGCTGCTAAAATTTGTCTGTCAATGTACATTGGGCACACTGCATTGGTTGTATCAACCAATTCAGCCATGGCCATGTGAATTTTGATACAACCCGCTCACATTGGATCAATGGCTGCTGATATCAATAAATATTTGTGGATATTGTGAACCATGATGTGTCTAGTAATGTTTTGTACCTTTAGTCACAGTAATAAAATCTCCTGTTGGCATTATTGCTGGTGTCTGCTAACCCGGATTACTTGTGACTGCTTTTGGTTACAGGAGGTACTATTTTAGCTTATATCTGGAGCTTTCGGATATTATGATGCCTTTGGTCAGAATTGTTGTTGCCAAAGTTCGCAATGCCATCTCTTTCTTCCTGGTTAGCTTGATTGGTAGGTCTTTAGGACTCATCTACTCTGGGATAAGGCAGGCCTTGCGTTGGAAATGAAATTCTTGAATCTTTTCATAGTATATTTTTTTTCTATTTCATGATCTTTTCTCTTTGTTTCTTGAAAGAAACACGAAGTGACATGTGCCATTTGCCCGGTGATGTCTTCCAAGGCCTTTGTTTTGTCTGCTTGCTTTTTGGAATTTTGAAAAAAAGGATATCATTATCACCTCCATGATACATGGCACAATTTTCGGAGGCTGAAATAATTGGTACTTAAAAAATACGTGATCACCCTTTTTCAAAAGCCATCGGTGGCTAAATGACAAGGTTAGTTGTTTCCTTAAAATCTTGGCGTACAAAATTTTTGATTCAAATCACATTCTTTGCATTAAATTTTCATTTCAGTGAAGCAGGATGTGTCGATTATACATTTAATAGAAGCTCGGCGTGCCCCACTACAAAGCCATGCTTTGTTCTGTATGTTGGCAATCAGTGAGGATGACTTTAGGGCTTTTGATTTGTTTATTCAATGGTAGGTAAGCTTAGCTGGGTTTGAAACGTTTTTTCATCTGTCCGTTCTGTCACAACACAGTGCCACTGCATTCTATGCTATTTAAGCCTAGTTTTTCTCATTCAGAACTGTGGTTCGGGCTGTGTCATTGACTGAGCATCTCTGTGTGCCATGTTTTGTCGACGTTGTGCAAGCTATTTGTGCCCATTGGCATCTTGTGTCATGAGTCATGCAGCATTCGGTGCATATTGCTAAACGTGATA
>JAYJMB010000955.1:1850-17340 GCA_036873735.1 Pouteria campechiana | reverse complement strand
TCTGTTGAGTTAGATCTCTCTTGCAATCATCAATTTCAGGTGGACCCACCGAATGAAAAATCACCCAAGTTCTACCTCGGTGCAACGAAGACTTCTTTGTTTAAATATTCTACCTATTCCCAACACCTTTCCCCCAAATTGCCAGATTCATGAAAAAACAACGACCGATTTGCATTAAAAAAAAAACACTAACGCCCAGGCCAGACAATGAGAAAGAAGCCCCCCAAAGCCGACAGGCCAGATCATCCCATCCGTGTGGGGCCCTCCTCATATATAAACCCCCTAACGCTAAAAAACCCTCCACCCACATCGATCCTCCTCATCATTTCCGTCTCCGGAGCTTCAGAAGTCTGGATCAAAATTCTGGCGCCGCCATGAAGCCGCCGGGCCTGTCTCTCTTCCTCCTCATGATCTTCCTCTTCTCCGACGTCGAAGCTCAGATGAGAGAGCTGCAGCCATCCGACAGCGGCGGCAACAACGCGTCGAACACCTTCCGGCCAGGCATTGCATTCGTCATCGGCATCCTCTCCATCATGTTCTCGCTCACTTGCCTCCTGCTCGTGTACGCGAAGTTCTGCCACACCAGTTCGGCAGAGCTTTTCAATGGCGCCAACGACCTCAACCACCAGCTGGACATGCTCCGGTCACGACGGTTCTCCGGCATCGACAGGACGGTGATCGAGTCCCTCCCCTTCTTGCGATTCTCCTCTCTAAAGGGATCGAAAGAAGGCCTTGAATGCTCTGTCTGTCTGTCCAAGTTCGAAGACTCGGAAATCCTTCGCCTCCTGCCTAAGTGCAAGCACGCTTTTCACATCAGTTGCGTGGATAAGTGGCTGGAGAGCCATTCCAGCTGCCCCTTGTGCCGATACAAGGTCGAGATCAATGATCTAACCATGTTTACGTACTCCAACAGCCTTCGTCGAGATGGGTCTGATCTGAGGGAGGATCCCAACTTTGAGCTCTTCGTCCAGAGGGAGGCTGACAGAGATGCGTCGGCGCGGTTTAGCGTCGGAAGCAGTTTTCGGAAGCCTGATAAGAGTAAGAAGGACGAAAAGCTTTTACCGGAGGGAAGCGAGGATCCGCAGTTCTTTCACAAGTTCAAGCATCAGATCATAGTCTCCGATGTGGTGTTCAAGAACAGATGGAGCGACGTGAATTCTGCCGACCTGATGTTCTTGAATTCGGATATGCTTAATGTTACGTCGAGTCAGAGATTTGCTTCTTTGAATTCGGAGAGTAACATTTTTGTCGCCGGTGGAATGAGTGTAGATGATGCTGGGTGTTTTAAAAATGATCGAATTATGACAATAAGGGAGGAGATGGAGAAAAAGAGAGCACTAGAAAGGAAGGTTTGTGTGATGAACGGAAGTGTTTCGGTTTCTGTCTTGGGCCTTCCTTCTACGTCGACTACGGAAGCGAAGTCAGGTAATGACTCGAAGTTCATGCTCCCTGCGGGAAAGCGATCAATGTCGGAAATCACCAACCCGTCGAGGTTTGTGGATTTTGGCGATAGGATCAGAATCAGAGCATCTTCCACGGCTAAAAACAGTGCAAGGGAGGAGAAGGTGAGGAGGCTTTGGCTCCCGATTGCTAGGCGGACGGTGACGTGGTTGGCGGGCCGTGAAAGAAGATCACAATCCCAGCAGGCAAGACGGGTTCTGAACGTCTGAAGTTGGTTTGGCTTTGTTGGTGGTGGTGCAAATTTCTGCCATTGTTACAGCATTGGAAATTCCAGAAATGATTGCTGCAGTCTCAATTCGCAGCGATGATGGATGCAGACAGCCTTCCGGAATGCTATCCCGTAGGTGCATCTCTTCATGGCAAGATTTTTCATGCGGGGCCGTGATCCTGACCGTTGATCTGATTGGTCAAGGTATATGATACAGGCCCAAAAACTTTTGGATTGAACGGGCTAGATCTATGCAATCTATTGTATATGATGAATCGTCCAAAGCAAAGATGAGTGTTATTTTTGTACACACATTTTAAAGCCTCCCTTTACCTCAGAAGTGGTATTTAATTACCTTGAGAATCAGTGTTATCGACCAGACGGTTGGACCGGGAACCAGCCTCTTTACCAGTTTGATTTGGCTCGGTTTACAGTCTTATTACTAAACCGCACTAAACCGGATAAACCAGCATTCTGGAAAATAATCTTTTTTCTTGTCCGGTGAAGCTTTTGGTCAATGCCAATCTCTATGTTCCACGCTTCTTGAGTTTTTTGTATTATATTAAAAAAACCTTTCTGAATGGTCATTTGCAATTCTAACAGACAGACATGAGAGGATAGCTGAAATCCCCCTTTACTAAGTTGTTGGAAGCAAGCCAAACAGGAGAACCTCGTGCACATGCATGAGGGTGTGACTTTATTTAACATCCAAAACATATATCGAGAGGTTTAATATTTTATTAAAATGAATAATACGTAAGTTGTGAAAATTAATAAATTTATTATATTATGATTTTATAATATAAATATATAATAATGTTACTTTTTAATCCAGTTTGAACCAATGAATGAACCAGTTTGAATTTAACTAAGCAATTGACCAGTTTGATCAACGGTTCGACTATAACAACATTGTTGATAATTTTAGCTTTTTTATTTTTAATCATTTTCACATATTTATCTAAACACATTATCCTATTTTACGTTGATCCACTTTATGCATAAAAAACACTCGTATCTTGTAGTTATTTTAAAAGTTCATCTTGTATTTATTTTCTTAATTTGTTTCATCGGACACTTTAATAATCTCGGCTCTGGAGTATTTAATCAATTTAAACCTTGCAGTCCACCTAATTTTTATAATGTTCATCTTATTTATAAAAAATATTTTATTATTTCGGATGACTTCCAACTAAGTTGCCGTTTCCTGGCAAACAGTCAATCCCCTATTCTTGCAAGTGATGATTACCGGTTACAAGACATCTCAATTGTTTCTCCAGCAAAATAGGTTGATAAGGTCAATGTTTAGCAACGTTTCCAATCACATAGACAAGCGGACACCATGTGCACAAGATTGATTGGTGAAAGTTGCAAGTGAACAGAAAAGTCTATTGGAGCAGCTTCATTGTTTTGTATTCAGCAATGGCGTTGGTATTCACCACAGATTCTAGAACAGCTGTACAAGCCTTACCTTTGAAAGAATCCCAAGAACAGCTGTACAGCTGTACAAGCCTCACCTTCGAAAAAATCCCACGTCTAGGCTTATTTAAGATTTTTTTGATTTTTTTTAATTTATGACAAGCTGTTTGTGTTATAGGGTTTGTTGGGTAATAAAGAAAAGGAATAGAAATTCTTTTATTTTTTTCGTTCCTTTGCTTCATTATTATATATATTTTCAATTATGTTACGTACCTTTACATCTAATCTATATATATATATAATTTAGGTGTGTTTAGATAAAGTGTATTGGATATGGAGTTTTAAAAAGATATATTTAAAATACATGCTAAAATCAGCAGCATAGGAGTTGGCGTTAGCAGAATATATTTTTTATAAAAAAAATAAGAGATAATGATTGAAATATATATATATATATAATAATAATGATGATGAAAAAAGATACGCTCACTAGGTAGAAGTTATTATAATGTCTCATATGAGAAAAAGAGATAATTAATACACCATTTTTGAAATGTAACCTTCGTTTCAGCACACCCTTAAATCATTATCCCTATTCTTCCATGCTATTTTGTATCTTTTTTTCACAGTTTAAGATTTTTTTTTCTCTTTTCCACTTTTTTTTCTCAATTTTCAAACACCACATTACTATAAATTACGCTACCGATAAGGCTTGCCTTGACACATTCAATTTTGCCCAGGTGATCTGTAGGGTTTGAAGACCATTTACCATGTGAAGGGATATATGGGACAGGTCAGTTCTGTTCAAAGAAGCGACGTGTGATTAGTTTTTAATACATTGATGTGATGGTCTTCAAGATATTCATTGCCTAGCTTATTATTATATGCTACTTGTTGTCAACTGCACATATGGTATCCATATATAATACCAATTATGCCTCAAGTCCTGATAGTTAAGAGATTTAAATTAAACTGTATTATTCCATTTTCTACAAACATACAAAAACCATTGTCTGCTCAAACAGATTTTCCAAGTGTTTCCTTCTTTAGAATATTCATTATTTAATACACTTCAGCTTTGGACTGTCTTATTCTCATATTCTCATCTTACGAGGGCTTATTAAAAAAATCAAAGACCTCTATAGGCTTAAATATTAAGATCAGTGGTGTTTTTTTTAACAATTTTATGACTTTCTTTTTTATTTCAACCTACCTAGTTTTCGATCAATGTGATTTTTAAGACCATGAAAAATATAAATGAGTATAAGTATATATGATGGTTGACTAGAATATAATGGAAATATTGAAATATTTCTCGTGCATGATGAAGCCAATATAGAATGAGTTTTCTAAGGTTGTGTGATGCATCTTGCGTGACGAAATGGAACACACGCATGTGTTATTTAAGTCGATAATGTGACTTATGTGAGAGATTGTGTTTTGTTCATGAGCGGCAGACTATTCCAAAACTAAGGCCATTCTTGGATCTTACGGCAATAATGGTGGACTATTTATGCAAATTACCATAAAAACAAATAACATTCTGATTTTTGATGTGGACAATTTGTTTGATGGGTCAGTTGGATATTTAAGATATGTTGATCAATGTATATTTTATCGTGTGTCTAAGAAAGAGTATGATGCTACATTGATTAGATTATTAAAAACGTGCACCCATTATTGAGCGGGATTTCAATTTATTCGCCTGACGACTGTGGTTTATTTTTTTTTAATTTGGCAAGGGACGTGAAAGGACATGAGAAATGGAAATGATGAAACTCTCCAATAGACACAGCTCAATATGCGTGAATCATCTGACTTCTTAAATCCTTTCCACTTCTTTATTAAGGGGCATGTTTTAGCCGCCAGTTTAATAATTAGGATTTTCGGATCATTGATTGGATATGAGCCGGTCGTGATCTCGGAAGAAAATGCATTTTCCAAAAGAATAATAATAGATATATATATAAATATATCTTTCCCACCTATCATAAGAATCTTATTCTTTCGTTGTAAATACTCCATGCTATATTTTTAATCATTGCTTGTTTCTATTTTGTACATGTTTACTTTCTTATATCAGTGCAATCTTCCGTATCTCCATTCCATTTCCCTCCCACTCTCAGTTATCCAATCACACTCAAGTTATGAGTTACGACATTAAAAAATCTATAGATCCCCAAAAACTATTTTAAAGAATGTTTGAGGGTGTTTTTTGATCTATTATCAGTTAGGATTTCATAGTTGTAAAATTGTTGGATAGTTGAGAAACGAATTCAATATCATTGCTTTTTTCCTTCAATTTCAAGCAGTTAACAATGTCGTTAATTATTCAGTGCTTAAATGATCGTGGCCTAGTTGTAGCTGGTTAGGCTGAACCCACCCATATTTGGCTCCCATTTTCATTGGCTCTTGCGTTGGCATCTGAAAACCAGCCCATTGCCATACTTTAATTTCTCCCGTTTCCAGATATGGATTTGACGAAAGGCCAAGATTGCCGTGTGCTTTCGGCAATTGAGCAAGAGAAAGCCTTGCTTAATACTCCATCCACTACAGGCTACCTTATCAGAAACACAATCATCTGATACGTATTTCATTCTGACTAAAATATGGAGGTAGGAAGTTGCTTCCTCTTGTGATTGGAAGTCATGCCGAAAAGAAATCCTCCTTGCGAGAGATTGGGGAAGACAATTTTCCTCTCATTTTTCACATTTTACAACAAGGCTAACATCAGCATTAATGAATTCTCGCCTCCATTTCCTCAGATAGACCTTCCGCAATCCAAGGAGTAATTAGTACTTTTTCTAATTTTTAGTTTTAGAATTACTGAAATTTTAATAACCAAAAATAGGCTCATTTTTTGTGGACAGGCCCATAGAAAAAAGCTTTTCATTGCTGAGCTGCTTTACAATCACCGCTATGAGTTAGTTGTTGTTCTTAAAACTCAGACCATTGCAGGAGGCAGAGAGGTATAGAAAAGGGGTTGATTTTACCTGGAAATTAATGTTTACCTCTACAAGAATGGGGTATAAATTACCAGAAAATGCCGCTAATTAGCCTATTTACCTTGTGGTTATGGTCACATGCAAATGTTTTGACCACAATTCAGAATTGTAGCGAAAATGCCTCGTTTGGGGCCACCAAGGATTTATTTATAAAATACAATTCACCCATCATTAGAAGATAATATCTCTGAATAACCCTTGGTCGCAGTGCAACAAATTTGTAGCACTAAAGACCGTAATGTTCTAGTCAAAGTGTAAATTATTACAAACATAGCATAGGGTCCAGGCATCAATTTCTTATTTCGGGCATCTAAAATACAGTTATCGATAAACATGCAATACGTCGAAGGACACGAGACATGATCACGCGGCAGTTCTCTTATCATCTCTAGTTCACAGTAGGAATTATGCAGGATGCAACCAAGTTCATGACCTAGTTATATAACCCAACTTAGAAACGCCGAGTTGTTCAACAGGAGGATCAGCCCTGGGCAAGAAAACATAGATGTCTTGAAAGAACACTTTCCGGGAATTGATGATACTCATGCAAATGCCAAAATGGCTTGTCTAAGCAGTAAAATAGTTGTCTCGTGCAAGATGACAGAAAAAGAGAGACCTCATGTTAAGTTTGAAACCAGAAAGCTGGCCACATGAATTTGCAAGGTGTGATATAATAATCTTTATCCAAACTGGCAAACTCAATATACACATGTTTTAAAAAGTTTTGCAACACTCATCCTTCCTATTTTAATCTTACCCAGTTCGGGTAACACAAACTGGATATTAGCTGCTCAGGATAAAGTAGAAAGGGAGAATACAAACAACACGATTAGACATACGGTAGCCTGCAAGTGGTACAATAAAAAAGAGAGCTCAGCTTTGAGCAGCTGATGCAGTTGGATTACCATTGGCAAGGCTTGGTGCATTACTAGCATGCTGAATAAACTCTTCGTAAGACATGTGGGATCCATGGCATGCACAAACTATTCTAGTCTGGTTTTGACCAAATCTATAAGCAACGCCCGAAATGGTCTTACCATTTGGGCCTTGTCCTGTAGTTGACACCCATGGAAGATCTGGGAATGATCCGCACCCCCCAAATTTCACATCAGGTCCAATGCAAGGCCTTATAGCTGAAACTTCGTGTGGTATGCCTTCTATGATAGCCCGTGGATCCGGGATTTCTTTTGGCTTGAAGATGCTGTTGTTGCCCTTTGAATCATCTTCCTTCTGAGATGAAGAAGAGGCACCACTATCTTCAGTAGCACGGTGGATAGTTGGTAAAGCAGCTACATGCATCCATGAAAAATAACATTTGATAGCATAAAAAAAACAAGAATCAGACTACATAGAATAGATTATCACCATTTTTCAAAAACATGGTAGAGGAACGCATCAGCGAACTGCATAGGCAGTCATATTTACAAAAGGGGCCATTCTCAACTAAAATATAGTCAGAGTACATCCTTAGTAACCCAAGAAATGTGCAACCTCATCAACGTTGCAACATTGCACGCAATTTTTTAAAAATCATGGTCACCACATCTAATCCTGATATTTGTAGAAACATGTATGTAAATCAAAGAAGAAACAGGATCATGATATCATGAAAGGCTTGTTGGGTGATATTTTTTTTCCATAAAAGAACAAGTACTGATCCAAGGCCTGGGGCAATTCATGACATCAAAACCCCAAAAAATGTTGAAAAAGATGTCATTATAGTTAATACTAAACCTAGAAATGAGTCTAGCCTAAGAATCAAGTCAGCATGCTAATGAGGGTATTGTGTGTGTGTATGCGTGTATCATGGACTTCTACCAAATTTCTTAAAAATGATAAAAACAATCATAAAACACACAGTGAATCATAAGAGACATGATTAAACAAACCTTGGTTAAGCTTTAGATCATCATTAGAGTGATTTGCATTTGAAACTCCATCTCGAAGGCTCCTAACATCAAAACCAGCCAATTGCTGCGTACGAGAAGCTGAATTGGAATCTGTATCCAAAGTTGGGAGTTGGACAATGGGGTAACCAAAAGCCAGGGGGAAGTTGTTAGGGTTTGTAGACTGAATGGAGGGACGTTCACTTTGTGTTGTAGGCATCAATTGCATTACATAAGGAGAACCAGAAGAGTTCGATGTAGTAGTGGCAGTTGGGATTTTAACAGGTAGGGAGTAAGGTGCAGAAGCAGTGGACTGCTGGAGTGAGAAAGGAATACCAAAGGCCAAGTTTCCAAGTTCAAGGCCAGACTCACTTCCAACAACATTCGCATGTGACTCATTGAAACTCTGCTTATCCTTGAACTTCGAAACATCAGACCCACTGCCTTTATGTTGCTTGGCACTGTCGTCATGTTGTGCCAGCCTTGAGGTCGAGACCTCAACTTCTGACTCTGCCACATCCTCATTTTCTGCAAATGAACCATCTTCTGAAACATGTGAACTTTTCACTATTCCAGCACCAATATGATTCTTACCCTGTCCTTCAGAATGTTCAACTTCCTTCTCATGCTTCTTCTGATGATTCATCTCCTCAAATGACATCTTGCGCTTTTTACCAGGCTCTAGCCACAAGCTTGCACCGATCTCTTGTTGATCCAATTTCTCTTCAGTGACTTCATTTGACTTGTTATTTGCATTCCACAGGTTTGGATACCTATTAAATTGCAAGGGTTTCTCATTCACATCATTCGAAGCAGTTTCTGCTTCTTGACTTGAGCACTTCCCAAGGTCTGTCCAGAAGTTTTCTCGTTGTTGCATTCCAGGCTCATTTCTCTGCAAACCACTTGAGTCTTGTTTCCCCACATGGTGAGGTAGAAAATGCTTAAATGAAACATCAGCAACATTAAGACTGCCACCCATTAATTTAGTCGCTCCACCTTCCTCTGTCTTTACATCTGAATTGTTGTCCTTAAGCTTAGATTTTCCAGCAGAACTGCCACATGACAGGCCTAAGCTTAACTCAATTCCATCTTCATCTTCCATTACGTGAAGCAACTTTGGTTGCTGCTCTTTCCTTTGGAACCGAACAGCACACTGAGGCTAGCAAACTGCCACTAGCAATTCCTTAACACAAACAAAGACAAAGGAAAATTAGTTTATCTTGCAGCAACATAAAAGCTATATTATTTAAATGAGCCAAAAAATAATTTCAAAAATTTTTAATGACTGAAGCATAAGTTTTCAATATAAAGAATACATAGAAAACAACTAACCTTTATGAAAATCTAGATGAAGGATCCAACCAAATGTTTTCAAATGCTCTTCTAATTGGAGGATTGAACAACCTAGTTTATCTACCTCAATGCCTATTTAGTCAACATTTTAAGTGAAACAAGATAGATCACATTAGAAACACTGCCATGGTTCACACATGCAACAGTATCATGAGCTATGCATAACATGTAAGGCATATAGAGAATATTTTATAAAAGCAATATTGTCAATTCATGGAATTTGGCCCGATGCCCAAGATGGACAAACAGTGAGAGAGACATGCATTAACTTCAATCCAAACATTTCAAAGATACAAGATAAATTAAAACCAAAGAGGTTTCATCAAAACAAGAATTGTCACAGACATCCTTAAGAGAAAATTTTATATGCACTTTTTAAAACTGAAACAAACAAACAAGTCCTAAAAGTAAAATGATTCTAAACTAAATAACCAAAATATGCACATGACAAGCACTTTACCTTTGCTTACTAAATATAAAATCAACTTTTTTCATAAAACCTAAACACCAGATATCCAAACATGACCCAAACTAAGAATAACAAAAGAAGTTAATATGGTAGCCAACACAGAACTCGAACTAAGTAAATCAAAATAATTAAATAAGGTACCCAACAACCACTCAAGCTATGAATAACGAAAAAACAAAATATGATAGCCAACACATAACTCAGGCTAAGAATAACAAAAGAAGTAAATATGATGCACTTATCAAGTTGAGCTTCCAATTCCCAATTGCATTCAAATAACTCCATAAGATATTGTCTCCCCATCACATTTTAAAAGTTGTGACAGCCCTGAAGACAAAGTGCCATGTAGGCCAATCCAATGATCACAAAACAATAGACACAGTTGATGATCAGTCAGCTTGATGAGCACACCAAAGCCCATTTCTCAGGCTCTCCTTTGACAGGAGCAGATCCAGCCTGTGTACCATTTCCTTTGGCAATTCAAGCACGTTGAAGCACAGGTCCCACAGAGGTGAAAGGGTTCCATTTGGGCCCATCCCACACAACCAAGGGATTGGATTAGAGATGTGAAGCTTCAATGAATCCTTTCATATAAACAATAATTCCAAGTTAGAATTTGAAAAGGCGAAAATAGAGCCCCTCATTATTCATGAAAGATATAGAGGAGCATTGAAGTTTGACTTTTGGCCTCAATTTCTAAGTGCAACCCTAATATGCCATAACACATAGTGTGGTCAGCCTGATGTATATGGTAAATATATTACAAGAATAGGGTTTGAACCTGGTGCCTGGCTGACTTGATTGGTTAGACTAGAATTTGCAACAGGCAAAAATTTTCAATTCCTAAAGTATGACTGGAAATATTTAAAATCCCATTTTCATACTTTATTGTCTTAAAAGAAGAAATTAAAATCATATTATGTTGTTGGACACCTATCATGAAAACCAAAATACCTATAGAACATAATATAAGACATGAAGCCCTCTATTAAAGTATCCTGCAACAAACGAAAATTTTAAAATTAATTCAAGTTTTTCCTCTCAAAATATTTCTGTCGTTGTGATCCATGGATTTGGCCCTCAGCTTTGAACCTTAGTCAAATAATGGAATTGAAATAAAATCATGCATTAAACTTGGTAATCATGAAAACCCATAAACCACTATCTTATGCATAAGGCTCTAAAATAAATCCCACAACCATTTATGTGGGCAACACAAATGCAAAATCGAAACTAATTTAGCAATTTTCCATCAAATATTATGTTAGTGGGCCACCTAATCATCTGTCTGGGCCATATCATCAAATATTAGCAACAGGAAGGTGCCATGCATCATATGGGAAACACATATCTTATCATGTAGGCTGTTTTTTCAATCTGCACTTAACATTTACTAGCACTGAAAAGAAAATAGTCTAATTTTTAAAGGCATCTTGCTAAAATATACTCTCCAGTATTCAATGTACCAAAGATTAGGTACCATTTTACCTACTAAAGATTAAGTAAGAATAAAATGAAAGTAAAAGCCACTTAGGATGTGCCTTGAAATCATCTTGGTAGGTTAGCAAACTAGCCCAACTGCTTTACAGGTAGGGCACAATCATTCTCCATTGCATCCACAGTTTAAAGGCAAGGTATAACCATTCTCAACTCTCCCTTGCACTGCAGAAATTTCAAGTTTCCTGTTGCTCAGAAAGGCCATCAAAAGAGAATGGAAAATAAGAAGGATTTAGTTGATGGTATAGGTAAAATGCGGTGATACGAGAGCTAAGAAAATAGACAAAGTAGCAAGGACATAAACATCTTCAAATAACCATCACTTGGATCTAACAAGCAACTAAGCATAGTCAAAAACAACAAACCTCTCTCAAACGACCAAACATAAAATAATCAGGTATACTTCCTTTTTTTTTTCTTTTTTCTTTTTTTTTTTTTGCTCCGACAATTTACAAATCCTAACATATGAAATTCCTTAATCTTAAACCAAGATACCCTCAAATGAAATAAACACACTATCCACGATAGCAATAATAAACAAAAAATCCAACTTTATAACAAAATGCTACAAATATATGGCAAGCCAGAAATTTCATAACCTTACATCTAAATTCAGAATTATTAACGAAAAAGGAGAAACTTGTTTCTTTGAAAAGGAAAATTCACGACTCAAAATGTGAGATCTGAATACTTGAAATAGCTGGCAAACCTGAAATTTCATAACCTGACATCGAAATTCAGAATCATTAACGAAAAAAGAGAAACTTGTTTCTTTAAAAAGAAAAAATCACGACTCCAAATGTGAGATCTGAATACTGGAAAATAGCTGGCAAACCTGAAATTTCATAACCTGAAATCGAAATTCAGAATTATTAACGAAAAAAGAGAAACTTGTTTCGTTAAAAAGAAAAAATCACAACTCAAAATGTGAGATCTGAATACTAGAAATAGCTGGCAAACCTGAAATTTCATAACCTTACATCGAAATTCAGAATTATTAACGAAAAAGAGAGAACTTTTCCTCGAAAAAATCACAACTCAGGCCGCACATCAGGACTCCTTCGAATTTACTATACCAAGCCCAAATTCACTGAAAAGTGAAAGAAACCAAAACTCCCAAATGCAAAAGCACATCCGAGGAGAAAATCAATACCCAGTAAAAACTCCAAAATTCTTTGAATTCGTAAACATCATGTCACTTCTTCAATGGCCGACCGCACATCCCATAGCAATTATAAGTAAGAAAAAAAATCATTTTGCATGAAATAAATCGGAAATTTAACCACCAAAAAGGAATTATAGAAAATCCATATAGACATCTTTAAAAAATCATCCATTTTCGGCTAAAATAAGAAAAATAAAGACCAGAAAACAGGTAGAAGTCATAATAGCAGCATACCGGAGAAGAGATGGTGAGGCAGAAAACCACAGAAAAATAATTCGGCGCTTTCAAGAAAAAATCGCTAGCGCGTTTTAGGGGAGAAGTGGAATCAAAGTTCATCCGCGCGAGTATACTTTATTTTTACACTCTCACTCTTGAGAGCTTACAAAATTCGAAATACACCTGAATAAACCCTGATATTCTTTTAATTGGAATTTACCAGATATTATGATATTTTTTATTTAATTTTATGCATTTAATTTCTTCTTCTCTTAAATAACACCTATCTAATATTGATTTTCTTCTTTTCTCTCAATATCAGAGACATTATGAGCTATAAATTTCATTTTAGCCGTTAGTCTTGTAGGATTAACGGATATGATCCGACATCCATGTGCATCTTGCTCCATGTCGCTAGCCAATGCTACGAATTTCCAAGCGCAAGTGCCGCGTAGCATTCCTATACTACTCGCGCACATGCGGAGGCGGCGTGGTGCCTAGATCCGCAGAAATAGAACACGTGGGAACCACCAGCATTGCAAAAATCCAGCTATATCCACCGTCCGTTCTTTTCGAAGTAGACGAACAACTGATGGATGGGTGGTGAAAATTTAATCAGAGAAAATGCTTTGAAATCATTTGATGAGTGACCCAGATCTCGCACTGATCTCTTGGTATGACACGTGCTCTTGAGGAGCAGGTTTCAGCCTGTGCTCCTGCATGTATTGCTTAGCTTCGGCATTTCGGTGCGATGCCCCTCTACCCAACAAGGGTACAACACATCCCTTGGATTTTAGAAAATGACGGCGAGAAAATAAAAAAGAATCTATCATAAGCGTATATGGCTAACTTTAATATCTGATAAAGCAATTTTTTGGATCAAATGAATATTATTTACTAATAATTTGGAGTCCTAATTTCAAAGCTGTCCACTGATATACATGGATCGTATTAGATTAAACGTTAAATAATACTCATGGGAAATGGAAATTAGACTCCATGGTTTGAATAATTTGAATTAATTGATGGAAGAGCCCGAGTGCCTGCATGTTGTTAACGATTCTCCGCGAGAGTATATAATAGCATGCTCCCCATATCGGCTGCCTAATTATCGCTGGCCCATTCTCGACATTTTTTAACCATTTCCTAAGAGCATGTGATTCGTATGGAGAAGCGATCCCCCTTTCCCACCGCTTTCCAGGAAGCGTGAAGGAAACCCGCTCCGCTTTCTTTTAGCACACCCGTTTAAAAGCTATTTTCGACTTATTTCTCACCCGTTTTTTAGATCACGTTTATCTATCCATCTCTAATTAATCCTAATAATTGTATTTTTAATTATTTTTTATTTTGCATTCGAAAATATATGTATTTTTCTTTATTTATTTTATTTTTCCCTTCTTACACCACTTTCGCACATCAATCATCATGGTTCTTTTGATTTAAGAAAAAGAAACAAAACGAAAATGAAAAACGGATAACGCATGATGCATATTTCAAATTTATGCTCGTCGGATGTATCTAGACGAGCGTCGTATGCGCTAATTATTAAAATTTAAAATATGCGCAATTTTTCTGATAAATACCAATATGCATTGAATAATAGTAGTAATAAAAAGGATAGCAGAAAACAGTATATACAGGATCCAAACGGAAAGCAGATGTATATTTGCAGAGCAAGATTGAAAGGCAAAACCTTATTTGTAATTCAATCTGAGTAGGTAGATTTTGCATTGTTGAGTTTAAATCAAGTGGGCAGTGTGAGCTTGCAAGTCTAAAATTTAATAATGATGGTTCTTTGACTTAGGCCAATGATAAAGATATTTTTGAAATATGTTCTACATATGCATATTTATTACTAATCTATTTTTTAATCCGTAGGCAATTAGTTAGAATATCGGTAGACACTGTGTACTCGCCACATAAGCATTTAATTAAAAATTGTTTAGTTAATTCCATTTATCTATTCAACATTTTATTTATTTTTTCATTATATATATTTTTTACATTCATCATTTTCATTTTTTACTGTGCATTTTTTTTACATGCTTCATTACACTCTCCATTATGCTCACACAGAATGTCAAAAATGATTTGTTTGGATAATGGTGTTTACACAATGGATGATGCGAAAATAAAAGAATAAAGGTCAAATGTATGAGAAGTTACAGTGCAATAAGAGAAATACATACAATTGTAAAAAAATAAAATTATTAAAAATATATAAAGTATTTAAATATAACTATCTTTTTTTACTTTAACTTTTAGGGTGTGTTTTGTATTGAAATAAAGGAGTGGTAAAAGCTTTTTATGTCCAAAGAGAGGTAAAAGCCTATTTTTTCCTCTTTTCTATATTAGTGTAACAGATAATTATTTATAATTATTTTCTTGTTATCTATCTTTGACAAAAAATATTTTATCCTTATTAACATGCATTATTTGTGTATTATTGACATCATTACTAATTTTACATTTCTTTTACATTTCTTTCTTTTTAACATTTGTTTTAACTCAAATCAAATGCCCTTAGTTATTTTCCCTCTTCTAAATTGATTTTATTTTTGTTTTTATACTCTATGGTTGTTTTCTTTTTTGCCCCCGTACAAAATATCATATGCGTAAGATAAAAAGTTAGGAAACTCATGCGGTTAATGATGACCACACATTTTTGGCTACGTCCGCAGGCACTGCTCATCGATTTCCAGCTGCGCACAGGCACTGCTCATCGATTTCCAGAAAGGTGCGCAGCCCAGCTGTTCTTCTCCGATTCCAGCTACTCGCTCTCAGCATCCGCCCGAGCTTCAAACACCAGAT
>JAYJMB010000952.1:0-17342 GCA_036873735.1 Pouteria campechiana | reverse complement strand
GATGGCAAAATAATTTCAATTAAAAGAAGCATCACTTGTATAAATAATTTTGTGTGGTTCAATGTGCAAGTCTGACTTGAATGATTTTGCGTAAATAAATAAATTATATTTAAGATATTTTATACGGTCATATCAATTTGTCAGAGAACTGTTGTCAGCGGGCTGCAGGGAATCTGATTCCAAAGAAAGAGAGCAGATCAGATGTCACACCAAAAGGACGGACAAAGATTCATATGTACTATTACAAATCTCTCATACTCTGGCAGATACACGTCAATGATACGCAGGCATGATTCATTTGCATGTGGGGCTCGCAAGAAAAAGATTGAATTATCTTGGTATATATTATTTTTTACCTCAACTACACAATTTCTTTTTGCAACATCGCATGAACAAGACATTACTAAACAACTTTATTTGATTAAATAACGGTTGCATTTATGGGCATTTATTGGATGCCTAAAAAAAACATTTCCTGGTTTTATTTTATCAAAATTACATAAGTATAAGATTTTTGGGTTGGTCTCTGTACCAGAAATTATTCAATAAGATTCGTGGCTTATTTATTGGGCTCATCGTAGGCCCGAGTATCAAGTGTCCGATTCTGCCACGTATCAGACATATATATACATGGACAAATGTCATTGTGTATTGGAGTTCCACCATCCCAATTCTGACGCGACACTGTAATTATCTAATAACTTTATTTTTTTTATTTATATTCTCTATTATTATTCTTTATCCTTCTATATAAAAAGTCTTTCTATTTTTTATTTTTTATTACATTACTTTCAAATATTTTTTTATATTTTTTAATCATTTCTTTAGTTTTGTAAATAATTTGAAACTGTTTGATACGACTGTAATTATCTTTAAAAAATCATAGATAAAAAAAAAAACGCTCTGGAGGCTTTTGCATGATTCAAAAATAATGTTTTAGCTGTCACAAAGATTAAGAAAGTTGGGTGTAATAATCCACCTGATCAAGACAGTGCTAATAATTCTGCTGACACGTGGCAAGGACTGGTAGATAACACGTAGAATTGATTCATCTGTGAAGCGGCAGGCTATTGCTATCCATGCCAAAGGACACAAGAAGAAGAAGGTGTGAAAGATTAGACGGCCTGATGTTGGAAGATTCCATTAAACATTTGACACGGACATGTCTTGTTTCACGTACAGCTAATTGAGCCACCTGTATATATGGTTGAAGAGCCACCCAACTTCATGATGAATTTGCTTGATTAGATGCATGCTGAATTATGTATTCTCTACTTCAATCATAAAATTGACAGGCTATATAAAACCTTCCATTTTCGCATAGGAGTTATATTTGGAATACTAAAAATATTATAAGAATAAGGTTCAAATGTAAGCCAATTTTGTAAAGATATGTCTAGCATTTGTTATTTCAGTCTTCAGCATAGGACGACTCTCTCATTAGTCCATTTAGCATTAATAATTTAATATCAGTTACAACAAATGTAACTTAACGATTTAAATTATTTTTCAGATACAATAAATAGTTTTTGCTTATTTAATTTCGGCTGATCGTTATCACACAACAAACATTGACAAAAATAAAACATAGCCCAAAAGTGTGTTATACCTAAGATTTGCATGACGCTTGCACTGTAGCATGCTTGTGTCGTTACTGCTGTCACACATGCTGCTTCAGTTGATTACAGAACATGCAACATGCCATTGATAAGGTTTGAGGATGATGTTGTTGGGGAAAAAAGAAAAAGAGAGAAAAGGAAAAGGAATTTTAAAATTCAGTTCTGTATTCTCCATTTGGTATAATTAGGAATAAAAAGGAAAAGTTTTTCTCCTTTTTCCATCCCTTTTCTCTACCACTTTTAAGTTTTAATATGATTTAACATTTAAAATAACTAATAATCATAGTTTTTCTCAATATTATATATTTTTAATCATTATTATTTATCTTTTCATAAAAAGATCTATCTATTTCAAGTGATTTTTCAATGAAAATTCTAATTAATATTTTCTATCACGTCATTTTTTTTACCTCTATTTTTCTATATTTCCCTTTATCCCCAAATGAACCCAAAGCTAGATTCTTTCACTTTTTTTTTATACATGAAGGAAGAAATAAAAGATCATAATCTTAGAAAATCTCTAGACTAATATCTCCTAGAAATAAATAAATAAAGTGAAAAAGCAATAAAATCTTTTGAACATTGTAACACTGGATTAGCTTAAGCATCCCATGTATAATTTTTAAGCTTTGGGAATGTTAACATTAGTATTTTTTTTAATCTTATACTCCCGCATGGGAGTCCTGCTCCTTTGACAGGAGGTTTTGCAACCCACTGTATATGAAAATGTAGTTTTTGTTGTATCTTGACAACATTTAACTAAAGAATTACTTATTCCAAGGGGATCATATCTATCCTCTAATCCAGATATTTTTGTTGAATTTCTGTCATTAAAAATCTGAAGTTGATGCATAGACAAATTTCTACCATAAAAAATATGATGTTGATGGGTAGATTCGACAGCTTAATGTGGTGTTATTACTTCCTTCAATGGAGTTTTTTATTGGGTTTATAGAGAAGTTTTCAATTTCATCAAACTATGATGAAATTGAGAACTTCTCTAGAATCTTACAGTGCTCAGTTGTTTACAACTGCATTGTCCTAATTTGGAGCCCACTTTTCCATTTCTAAAAACTATGAAAATTTCACTTGGTGGGCCTCAAAATGGATTACTAAGTCTAGAATCTGATCATGGATGACCATTCGCATTCGAAGGTTGAAGATCTAAACATGTTTGAGTGTAATGTTTACTTATTTTTGCTTTGTCTTAAAAGCATAATTTTATTATTATTATCTACATTTTTAATCA
The DNA here is from genome assembly GCA_036873735.1 of Pouteria campechiana. Classification (NCBI taxonomy): domain Eukaryota; kingdom Viridiplantae; phylum Streptophyta; class Magnoliopsida; order Ericales; family Sapotaceae; genus Pouteria; species Pouteria campechiana. The sequence goes on along the minus strand of JAYJMB010000952.1, from coordinate 14,474 downwards.
TCATTTTCTATTTTTTTTTAATCTAAAAGGTTGTATATTTTATCTTTGTTTATTTTAAGGTTGTCTTGTCAAAAGGAAAGAAACTAAAAAGGATATGTAAATTCTAATTAACCTTAATTATCTTAACAAGCTAACCTTTTCAAATCATTTCCTATCTTTTCTTGTAACACTCACATTAAATGCGGTGGTTGGTAGCCGCATTCAATGCTGGCTATTGGTCGTTAGCAACAGAATGCTTCTACTATAAGAGAGAGGGAGACAGAGGGAGAGAGAAAGATCAAGAGGGAGAGAGAGAGAGAGAGAGAGTAGGAGAGAGAGAGAGGGAGAGAGAGAAGAAAGAAAGTGAGAGGGAGAGAGGGAAGAAGGGAGAAGAGATACAAGCGAAGAAATCGAAGTAAGTAGGCTATACCTAATCTTTTTGTTAATCCAATCTATTAAATAGTTGTATTTCATATGTATTATGTTATCATGAGAATTTGGGAGCATTTAGATATAAAATCATAATTTAACTTATGAAGTTTCTTATCCATTGAAAAAGAAATATCATCTGATTTTTATATAGTTGGAAGATTTTAATATAACTCATGTATCTTAAAATGAACCTCTCATAATTTAGAATGAATCTTACGGTTTTGATTCAGGAGATATAATATATATATGCTTTTATGAATGAAAAATAGAAATGAAATTCGGATGCTATGAATAGTAATTGTGACAATATACGTGAATAGTAATTTTGAATAGTTACCATATAGTATTTTTAAACAGTGATTTTGACTATGAACAGTACTCATGAATAAAGAATAATGAATAGTGAATGGTGAATAATGAATAGTGAACAGTGAACAGTAAATAATGGATAGTGAATATTGAATAGTGAAGTTAAGTTATTTTTTTCCTGTTGGAGAATAACTATTTTTAAAAGTAGAAAATTTATATTACCTGAAGTTTAAAGCATCTAGAAGTGGAAAGTTATAAGAAAGTCTTAGGAGGTGAGGGTTTATGCGGAAGCTTAAATCCTTAAATTTTGAGTAAGTAAGAAATAATTTTCTAAACTCATGCAAATTTCTTTTTCTATTTATATGACTTTTATGCATTGCGTTTAGGCTGTAACAAATTTTATTGAATTTATATTTTGAGCTTTTGGTTTAAATGATTGGAATGGGGCTTTATTATGTTGATTATATGATTTTTTTCCTTATTTTCTTTTGTGATTTATGGTTTTGTGAATCTTGCCCCACATGTGTTCGATGGAATGCCTAAGTGAAAGGTATGTTTTAATTATGTACCTTGTTGGGTGAGTCTAGATCATGCATAGCATATTAAAGTATTGGAACCATAGTTGTATATATTAGTGATGTTGCATGATGCATGAAATAGGCCTCGGGCCACATATGGTAGATGATACATAGCATAACTTTTAATATGCATCATGCAAGATGACATGGGTGATTGAGATGTGCACATGATGATGATAATGATGGGGCCGCCTGTATGGCCAAGGGATGAGCCTGAATGGCTATATGTGATGAGATAAGATGCACATGACTTGAGTAATAAGGGGTTTGATCGGGCAGGTATGTAACATAGGTATGAGATGCACATGATTTGAGTAATAAGGTGTTCGATCGGGTAGACATGTGACGTGTTCATATGTGAATTCGCATTCATGATATGATTTGAGAGTGTTTGTTTATGCTACATAATTGTTGCTTGTGTGAGGCTATGTAGTAACCCAAGATTCATGAATATGTTATTAAGTTAAGTATGGTCATGGGATTAGTTGATGTCTATGATTTATGTAAAATCTTGTATGAAATTTATAACTATGTTTTATATAATTAGCCGATAGATAGATGAGTGATGGTTCAAATGTGACCAAAGGAAGTTATTTGTTATTTTTTCTTACCTACTTATTGAGTTGCCCAACTCATCCTATTTTTAAATCATAACAGGTTTACTTGAGGGAATCCAATTTGGAGTTGGAACTTCAGATAGGGAGAATTGATACATCTTAGATAGTTGAAATATTTTATATAATATATGTGAGTTTTGTGGACACACGAGATTTATATGATTTATGTAGGACATGTCGTAATTATTAATTTTGATGGAAGATTGTATATATCAAAAAAATGATATACCCTATTTAGACATGTACTTATATTATGTTATATCTTATGGATTATGGTCATTTGTATGATTATAGTGATTTGGTTTATGCTTGTGTAATTCCTACTTATTTACTCAATCTTGTGACTGTGGAAAGATAATTGGTTGACTTAAAAGTAGTGTTCATTCCAGTTAGTGTTGACCAGCAGAGCGCTACATTTCTACAGAAAAAATACACTTTATTCCCATTATAACTTGCACTGGCATCATTCCTTGCACTACTACTATCATTCTTCATTTCATTAAAGTTATTTTTTTCTCATTTTCTTTATTTTTTTCACCTAATCAAGGAGGGGTGCAACTTGTGTTGGGTTAACTTGAACACACCCGAACCTAACCAAACATTTTAAAGGGTTTGGGTTGATGACAACTCAAACTCAAATTCTAATTTAAGTTTGGTATAAGTTGATATCAATCCAACTGAAACCTACCTGAATTGCAAATTATTAGTTAGAAAACTAAAAACTATATATTTTTTGTTTATCATAATTTATATTATATTGTTTATTCTTTTTGATTTTTTTGTGTGAAACATAAATGACCTACAAAACTCATGTAATTCCCATGATCTTTATCTCTATTTTTAATATAAGCATGCTTTCCTTTAGCTAATCTTATCTTCCTGGTTTCATTCTCATCTTCATGTTCTTTTTAAAAATCTTCTTAGACCTAATTAAGTGTTATTTAAACATATATTTTATTTTGCTACTTGATAAACTTATTATCTTATTTGGATTTGACACTTTAGTTTGATATTAGATATGTAAATTTTAAATATATGATTGATTAATTTTATTTGAATGTTAAAAATAAATAGTAATTTTTTTTACTTATTTATGTAACTTAAATTGAACCTAAATTTAACCCGAACCTGACCTATTAAATTTGGGTTAAGGTTAAAGTTTTAGATATTCGGTTAGGGTTAGGATTGACCTCAATCCTGAATAACCTGAGTTGCAACCTTAGAATCAAGCAAGCCATTTTATTTTCAATAATTACTTCTCCCTTAATGACAATTTTTCTGATTTCTTCTTGTTTATTTTTTATATTTTATTTTTTCTTCTCCTTTATTCCTATCTTCATTGTTTGATAACAGGCGAAGGTTAGAGTCAACTATTTATCAAGCTTGCAAATGAAAAAATAAAGATGGTTAATGCTAAATTCGACCCATATTGACTTGAGATAACCAAGTCGATCTAGGATAAAATCCACCATTTTCAAAAAAAAAAAAAAAGAAAGAAAAAAAAAATTGAACACCTCTGACAAACGAACCACCAGCTACAGACACAAAGGTTCTCAGCTCTTAAGAAAAAGCCGAGACCAGGCCCAGTGGCACTTCTATCAGCAAATGATGGGAAAAGGCCATATGGGATTCAAAGGATTAGAATTCCAACTTGCCAATGCCACCATAAATGAATTAACAGTCCCCAGCCTATGAACTCTTTGATTATAAATGAGAAATTGGTTTGCCTTCTGACTTCTCTGATTCCTTAAATCTTAATACATCTTGTTGGAGATCCGACTCAACAAGTGCTTCTTGTTTTAAAATAATAGCAGTAAAGGAATAAAAAAAGACAATAAATAATTTTTTCTAAAATTATATAATTAATAATGAAAAAGATAGAATTAACTATAAAAAACATTTAATTGACCAAATAATTGGGGAGTGGGGAGTTTTTCTCCCTCGTTTTAAATAATGCCTAAAATCGTGAAAAAATGATTTAATTATAGAAAATGGACAATCAATCCGGAAGTTTTTCTCTCCCTTTTCTCCTATTTAAACAACCTATGCTTCTTCTTTTTTTTTTTTTTAAATTACAATGTACTGTTTTGAATCCTTTCTGCTTAATTGTGAAATCCCACATGCTACTTTCTGATTTTTTGTTGTCGCACAAGCCCATGAGTAACTCATTACATGTGGCCTACAGGCTTGGTCTTAGTTTCAAACGGACCCAGAATGGGCTAAAATTGGCTAGCTGATTCCATATTTGCTTGGTAACTCAGCCTAGGGAAATGATACGGTGGAGAAAGGACTACCGTATCAGGGTATACTACTCTCTCCACAGATATGTGGAAAATCGTTATATTAAATAATTAAAAGCGATCCAACCATATATTGGCTTGATTATTGAAAAATCTATGCATTTTTTCAATTACAACCTCCCAATCTTTTGTTTCCATCCGTTGATTTTACGGTCACAGATCCGATGGACAGGATTCCCTAATAGAAAGGCACGCAAACCATCCACGGCGGGGAAGGTTTGCTTGGAAGCCTCTCGCGCACGGCTGAAAGACGGCTACCGACGCTACGGTTCCAGCAAATGTCTTTCTCCCGCGTATCAGCTCTCCCCAGTTGGTCCGGCTCGATTCCTTTACACGTGCCGGGGGCATCAAGTCACGTGCCGGCGGACTCTATCCCTGAAAATAAAAGAGAGCCGCGGAGGAAAAAACCCTTCCGCCTCTCTCTCTCTCTCTCTCTCTCTCTCTCTCTCTCTCTCGGGGCAGATTTTCAATTCTTCAAGCAATCATCAACATCTAATCTCTTCCATACCCAGGCAAGTCTCTGAAAATCTCTGCATCGTTGCATTTTTTTTTAGTTAAAAACAACTGAAAATCCGATGCTTTTTCCCACTTTGTTTGATTCGTTTTTGCATTTTTTTTTTTCTCATGTATTGATGTGGTTGCTTTGCGGGAAGCTACGATTAGGGCTTTTGTTTGTGTTGATTTTTATTTTTTGGGGGTTTTGGCATGTTTTTGGCCGCTTTTGTTTGACACACGCACTTATCATTTCCACTGTTGGGAAATGGGGAGCCGATCTCAGAGGGCAAGGGCAGAGGTTGTGGTGCTGTGCTGCCAAAGACGCCTTGCTGTAGATTCGATCAGGAAAGACTATATTGTCAGTCTAACATCTTGTTTGCAGTCTTTCAAATGACTTAAATGGCTTCCTGTTTCTTATGCGTCTGACCAGGTGGTGTTTTGGTGGCTAAGGTGGAATGGTGGCATTGAGTCGTGGTGTTCTTGCATTTATGTGATTGACTCTCTGTAAGCCTAGAGATGTTACTCGGGATGTATATCTAGTGGGCATTCTTTTTTTTTCTTTTCTTTTTGTGTGTGCATACTTATCCTAGTTTTGCCATTTCTTCATGCCATTCTGTGGAAATTTGATGTTTGAAATTGTGGTTGTTCTTCAGAAGCATTGCTTTGATGTAGATGTTTGCTAGTTAGGTGTTATTTTAGCAACTATGCTTGTTGTTCAGAAGCACTGCTTTGATGTAGGTTTTAACTAGTTAAGTGTTGCAGGAGGTTTAAGTGGTGATTTGGGTTGCACGTGTGAGCTGCTGCCCCGGGGTGTGCCTAAAGTTTGGTGCATGGTGCGGCTAGTCTCACCTGGGTATGGCCCAAAAATTACTTGCATTGCTAGTAATTTGTTTTCTTTTCTTTTTTTTTTTTTTTCCCTGATGCTTTTATCCCAAGGATTTCTGTAGTTCTGTGTATTAGTGATGCATCATCGATTTTTGTGTCATTGGTTTTTATGTTCTTGAGATATACGTTTGTTTCAACAGATGCTTGCTGCCATTGGAATTAGATTTTAGATTTTTGTACCAATGGTAACACCAAAAGTACAGTACTTTAATTTGCTGTGTCAGAATGTAGCGCATCTTTTTCTATTATATCATCTGCAGATTGGTTAAGTGCAATGATATCATTAGGATGTTTATGGTGGGATAAAAATTTTAATTTAATAAGTTCATTAGAGTATAACTATGTACTATTCAATGGGCTTTTTAGATTTCAACCGAACTGAATAACCTAGATGCCTAGTTTTCTGAAGCAAGGATTGGATATTTTGGATTTGATCCAATGGCTTTTCTATGCTTTAATGTTACTACATGTTTAGCTGTTGATTGTTCCCTGGTAGTGAGCCTGGGTGGGCACACCATTTTTACGAGGCAAATTTGCTTGATTAAATAATCATCTGTACAATATGGCAATATCCATCTCCCTTTTGAAGGTCGCTAGAGTTGTCCTATGCTTCATAGTTAATATCTGATTTTTGCAGTTATTTTGGGTGATCTGAGGGTGCCATTTTACAACATGGGCTATTTTTGTTCCTTGTCTGATCGGTTATAATCGATTCCAAATAAGTAGGAAATAGGTTTCATGATTATGTCAGTGATGGTAACAATGGTTAACTTGTGTTTGGATTGTATTCTTTTATTTTATTTTTTATTTTTTATTTTTATATATACTTCAAGATGGTACAGGGAGGATGTTTCTTACAGAGATGGTGTTGGCTGGATGAAGTGGAGCAGCCTTTTTTACCATGTTCTGAATTGTCTTTTTCTTTTCTTTCTTTTTTAGTGTCTATAATCATGCATTGTCTTCATGTTTGTTTGCTTGTATCTCTCAGCCATCCAATTCAAAAATCAGTTGTCAGAATCTTTGACTGACCTTTCTTGTATTCCACTTTGGGAAATGATTTCATATGTCTTCACTATATTTTCACCTTTAATCATGTGCATGCAGTTTCAAATCTGTGCATTCTTAGATGTTCAGCCTCCACATTCAGATTAATACATGCAATTCTTGTTGATTGATTTATTTGAGTTTCAATGGCCCCAGATACACCCCCCAACATGGTTTTCTTAAACATAGCCAACATTTCAATGTGGTGCGCTCATTGTTGTCCATTTATTGATTGGGTGCTTCTCACATGGCGGTGATCTGGGCCAGTTGTTTCACCTGCCAATTCACTTATGCTAACAAATGCACAAAAAGATTAGCCGTTTAAAATTTTCTCAGCTTCCCTTTTGTGAGATGGCTTGCACGAGGGTGATTAGCCTGATGTTTACTCGCATTATGGAAGTTCATACATTCCTGCCTGTTTGGTTGATCTGGAGGCTTTTCTGTGCCCAGCAAATCTCTCTTATTCAATTTATAAATCTTTACTGTTGGAATGGTATTTGACACAGCAGAGACAGCTGAATCACTGTAAATATTCATGAAACTAAATATGTACTGTGTGATAACCCCAAAGGAAGATGGTTTCTTCTGATGGTTCTGTTCTATACCAGTCACTAACGGCATAAAATTTAGTTATTTGTTTAATTTACCTGCAACTTCTGTTGTAACATTTGCAAAGAATATTTTTGATATTTGAAGCAGTTATAGATAATTCTACCCTATTGCTTCTTAGCTTTTTATGAGCTGTCGTGTCTAGCCTTTTATAGATCATCCTTTTAATATCATCTTTAAGAAATTATTAGCTTTCTATTGACTGAAAATTCTCCTACAGATATCATGGATGCTTGGACGAGTCTCAGGCTAATCACCTATTCATCTGAGCTCACTGATGGGCAGCCAGTCTATATTTCATCAAATTGCCTTCCTGTGAAGGCTGTTTATTTTGAACCTGCTGGGCATGCATTTCACTCTGCAGCACTTAGGATTCTTGGTTTTTATGAGGAAGAAGATGTGGATACAGATAGTCAAAGTGTTGCATCAGATGATAAAGGCCAGGGTTACATACCATCAACGGATTCATATAGCAGTAAAGGCAAAAAGAAGGGTTCTGAAAGCAAGCAACAGGATCATTATGCTTTGTTAGGGCTTGGCCATCTCCGTTTTTTAGCAACTGAGGAACAAATACGAAAGAGCTACCGTGAAACTGCATTGAAATACCATCCAGACAAACAGTCTGCCCTTCTTCTGTCTGAGGAAACTGAAGAAGCCAAGCAAGCAAAGAAGGATGAGATAGAGGATCATTTCAAAGCAATTCAAGAAGCTTATGAGGTTCTGATAGATCCTTTGAAGAGAAGGATATATGACTCAACTGATGAGTTTGATGATGAAATACCAACTGATTGTGCTCCACAGGATTTCTTTAAGGTGTATGGCCCTGCTTTTATGAGGAATGGAAGATGGTCTATTAACCAACCTGTCTCCGTGTTAGGGGATGACAAAACACCGATGGTTGATGTGGATAGCTTCTATAATTTCTGGTATGGATTCAAGAGCTGGAGAGAGTTTCCCCATGCAGATGAATTTGATCTTGAGCAAGCCGAATCCCGTGATCATAAAAGATGGATGGAAAGGCAGAATGCAAAACTGAGAGAGAAGGCTAGGAAGGAAGAGTATGCACGGATACGGACACTTGTTGATAATGCTTATAAGCGGGACCCAAGAATCCTCCGACGAAAAGAAGAAGAAAAGGCTGAAAAGCAGAGAAAGAAGGAAGCAAAGTATCTGGTGAAAAAGCGTCAGGAGGAAGATGCAGCAAGGGCTGCTGAAGAAGAGAGGCAGCGGAAAGAAAAGGAAGAGAGACAGGCTGCAGAAGCTGCTTTAAATCAGAAGAAGTTGAAGGAGAAAGAGAAGAAGCTTCTGCGCAAGGAAAGGACTCGCTTGCGCACGCTTTCAGCATCAACTGTGTCAGCAGGCATGCTTGGCCTATCAGAGAGTGATGTTGAAAACATATGCATGTCATTTGACATGGAGCAGTTACGGAACCTATGTAATGAAGCTGAGTCCAAGGAAGGCATTGAGCGGGCAAAACTGCTAAAAGATGCAGGAGGAGGTAAAGATTCTGAAGCTAGTAAGCAGAACAGTCCTCAACAACCTCCTCCTGATTGGAAACAAAATGGGGCTCATGTAGAGGTCAAGCTTAACAATCTATCAGTCAGCTCTGAGAAGAAAGAGAAGCCTTGGGGCAAAGAAGAAATTGAACTATTGAGGAAAGCAATGCAGAAATATCCAAAGGGGACATCTCGGAGGTGGGAGGTTATTTCAGAGTACATTGGTACGGGGAGATCAGTGGAAGAAATTCTTAAAGCAACTAAGACAGTTCTTCTTCAGAAGCCTGACTCAACAAAGGCATTCGACTCCTTTTTAGAGAAGAGAAAACCAGTACCAACCATTGAATCACCTCTCTCAACAAGGCTAGAATCAGAAGGAAAACAGCCCGGCAATGGCATCATTGAAAATGGTGCTTCAACAGCAGCACCAGAACAGTCCTCGGGCACTACTTTGAATCAGATGGCTAAGGAAGGCGGCCAAGCTCCAAATGGAGTTGCATCGAGTAGTGAACAGGACTCGTGGTCTGCCACTCAGGAGAGGGCTCTGGTTCAGGCTTTGAAAACATTCCCCAAGGAAACTCCCCAGAGGTGGGAGCGTGTGGCAGCTGCAGTCCCTGGGAAGACTGTAAACCAATGCAAGAAGAAATTCGCCTTAATGAAGGAGAACTTCAGAAGCAAGAAAAGCGCCTGAGTGATTACTTCCGGGAGTCTGAAAGTTTCTAGGGCTCCGATTCAAGATTTGGGGCTGGGGAGAACAAAAGAACAAAAAACCCCCCCAAAAAAAGGAAAGAAAGGAGTACAGAGAATGCTGTTGTTCTGCTTACCCAGTAAAAGATAAATATATATTTTTTTTAGTTCTCCCTTTGCAGATAGAAACATAGCTAGGCCATTTAGGAGAGGGCCCTTTCTGTTGCTGCTTTTTTGTACCGGTGATTCATCTTCAATACTGGTAAATGAAGAGACGGATGGTGTGATGAATTTAGGGGCTATATTTCTTCAGTACTGATAAATGAAGGGACAGATGGTGGGGCTATATTTATTCAATACCTGGTAAATGAAGAGACAGATGGTGGGTCTATATTTCTTCAATACCTGGTAAATGAAGAGACAGATGGTGGGGGCTATATTTCTTCCTTCTACTTGGGCTTGAAGTTTTGGTAGTCTCCAGGTCGTAGCCTGATTAGACCTTTACCGAGGCCTTGTGCAATTTTTCGGTTCCTGGACAGCCAGCCCAGCCAACCAGTGATGTTTTGTTTTTCTTACGAGTAGCTGCCAGCCACTTGTATCAGCTTTTTATAGATTCATATACTGAAAATGCACTGACAGCGGATTTTTCTTGATATTTGTCTTCTTTCGCGCTTTCTTGTTTCTTTTTGGCAGCATATTCTTAATCCTTCTTTGGGAGGGAATACAGTGGCTGAACATGCAGCAGGTACAAAGCTTGCTGCTGCCAAGAACATGGCTCTGTGATCTGCTGCTGCTGTTGATGTAAGCCGGATTGAATGATGGAAGATTTTTCTAAACCCTCCTTAATTATTTTCTCCCATTTTTCTACTGTCATTTCTAACTATTATAATCTTTTCAACTTGATTTTTAAAAATCTTAGCTAAATAAATGAATTAGGTTGAAAATGGTTGCACGTGAATATTACCCAGGATATAACTTCATCTAGAAGTATTATGTTGTTGAAATTTTAATAAAAAAAACTAGCTTCTGGAAGTACTCATTAGTGAAATGATTGGCATGAGAAAAAGAGTTTTTCAGTCAAATCCCTCTTTATGTTTAATAAAAGGTTCCATTTTATCTTATGACCCTTGGAAAGCAAGAAAACGGTTATCAAGAAGAATAAAGTTGGAGGCTAACTCCACTTAAGTGGGAATTAGCATATGATTACGATGCTGATCCTTGGGGCAGTACGTAGATTTGTATTGGGTGTGTGGGTGGATAGGATTTTATTCCATGTAGAGGGTAGATCATACATCCCTTTCATTTTCCAGTTTTTGCATTTTAAAAGAGTATTGATTATTCTGCTTTTTATTTTAATTTTCGGCAAGAAAAAAAAAAGGGTAAAATATGAATTATGAAAGATGCCCTGCCATTGCAGCTTGTGGATTGCATACCCTACCAGCCTACCACGGGTTGTGGAAGCAATTTCCAACACCATCAGTGGTCCTGCTATAATGCCCGGTCATCACAATCATCATACAAAAATCCAACACCTACGTGGCGATCATTGCATTGGTAAATTTCAATTTATTTATCCCATTAATCCAAAATAAATGTTGTCCAAGACAGAAAAAAAAGAGTATTGATTATTTATGTAGCAATAAAGGTGAGGTGTTAAAATAATTATTTTCAATTAATACAACTGACATATTTATAAGCATACTTTTAACAAATATATATATATATAATATTTCCATAAAATCAGCTTTTATTGAAATCTTCACTGAAACCTCTCCATGTATTACCTGCTTTGATGATTGTATGAAATTTAATTTGTCATTAATTTTACCATTATCTGTTGAAGATAATCTCTATCGAAGACTCACATGGAATACAAACTTGAAATTATTTGAGAGTAAATAGTAATTATTATACTTAAGTTGAATTTCCCATGATTACTAAGATGAATTCGAACCAAAAGATTTTATAAAATTTCATTGAATTTAATTCCATAAAAATATCTCTTGTCATTTAAATTTTGTTAAAAATTATTAAAAAAGCTATAGAAATATTTCAACTTAGAAATATTACTCAAGAAATATTTAAAATTTAGCTAGTTTTATATGCTTTCCGCTCCACTTTTATACAGGCAGCTGGGAAGGGGCGTCGACCTAATGCTCAACCCTCTGTCACCACGGCACTAGGGAGGGTGGGCCCAGAAGCCGTACAATCGCTGCACCACAATCGGTTTATGTGGGGTCGCCACGTGGCACGTGGGTTGTGCAGGTGTTTCCTTCACCAGCGCGACTTTGGTGGCTTGGTCGTGTGGGGCCCACTTCCCACCAACTCCAACAACGAGTGATGCGCTTGACGTGGGCGAAGATGATGATTATCAGGAAATGATACTGTACATTGGGAGGCACGGAGGAATGGTGCTCCCTCACTTATAGAGTCCACGTGGCCTGGCTATCCACCATCAATCAGAGCCGTCCATCTTTTTTTTTTTTCCTTCCTTGGGATGAATAAAATTTAAAAATATAAAAATTGAATAAAATTAAAGGAGATTTTGGGGACAATCATAAATGGTTGTAGGTGAAATTGGGAAGGATTTAAAAAATTTAGCAGTGAAAGTTGAGAGAATGGGTTAAATGATAAGAAAATCAACCCTAGCCAACCTATGAGTGAGTTCACCCAACAGTAATGCTACCAAAATTGCGCTAGGTTGATCAAATTGGAGTTGAACACAACCTAAAGTTGTACCTATTTCTCCACCTAAAGACTCTGTCCTCTCTTGATTTTTCATACCTAAAATCTTCATAAAGATAACAGATTTTCTTGGGTTTTTAATTTAGAGCGGAAATGACCATCGTGTTGTAGGCGCACAATCCACCGAAAATCACCCAAAAGGTAAATAGGTTTTGATGATCTAGATCTGTTTTGATCTAATAAATCAAATTGATCCCAAAACAAAAAATGGGTTTTGATAATCTTGATTAGGGTTGATCTAATAAATGAAAGTGTCAATAGCTAGTTGTATCTAAAGGATCAATGACTCTTTGTGCCAACTTGGATGAAACATGAGAAGTGGGGCTACCATGCATTTGGTTGCATATGAGCATTGATTCCTCTCTCTCTCTCTCTCTCTCTCTCTCTCTCTCTCTCTCTCTCTCTCTCTCTCTTTCTCTCATACACACACACACTTGAAATGAAAGCAACCACCCCCACAATAATTACAATGCAATAATGCAATCTTATTTTGTTCCTCAATATGAATGCATTTATGAAATGCATTTGATTTTTCTGTAGCCTTATTATATTTTAATATTTCCTCAAATGAATGTTAATGCCCATTTATTTTTCAGATTACTGATGGGGGAATTATGATGTCTTCTAATCCTGTTCTTTTCCCCCAATTCAACAAGGCTGCAAACCTAAACTACACGCAACCTTTGGGCCATACATTGTATAATCATGTGTTCATGTTCTTGGTAATTTTCATTTTAGGGAGCAATTCAGTACTTCGGCAGACCACACGCTTCATACGCAGGGAATAGGGAATCGTAGCAGTTGGCATGTATTAATAACTATGTTCAAAATTCCACATGAAATGAAATTTCTTATTACCTTAATCCAGTAGCAGTTGGCATGAATTAATAACTAGTTTTAAAACTCCACATCAAATGACATCTTTTATTACCTTAATCCAGTGTTATCAGAACCAGTTGAACTGGTCAATTGACAAGTTTGATTTAGCCCGGTTTAGTTAAATAATAATTTTTTAATTTTTTAATAAAATAAAAGGACGAATTAACATAATATAATGTTGTAACAAAAAAATTATATTTGAATTAATATCTATAGTTTAATTTTTTCAAAATCATATTATATATATAAATGGTTCAATTGGTTGAACTAGCCAGTCAAACTGATTGGACGATGAACAGAACACTTAACCAATTCAATCACCGGTCCAATTCTCATAACATTGCTTTAATCGGAAGTTTATTAAATGCTCTCCAATTGTCCAATTAGTAAATAAATGTTGTGAAATTATTTCTTATAATTATACTAATCAAATGTCATGGGATGTTTATTTACGTTACCCACAATAACTCTTTGATTAATAAATTTAATAACTATTATATATATTTCTGTTAAGCACTCATCTTGTTATATTACGCTACTATAATTCTCCTGTTGTGATTTTTCAGGGGGATTTGTTGTAACTCTTTATTTATCAGTAAAGCCTACTCGAACTTTTCCGTGGCTTTTTCCTCTACAGTAAAAGGATTTTGTACGTAAATCTTCGTGCTCTGTGCAACTGCTTTCAACTTTCCAGTTAATTTATCAAGTAAATTCATCAAGTTTGCATCCTACCAATCGAATTCGGTAGCAGCACATGATTTGAACAACTCAATTTGCATAGCTAAAGTAACTTTATATTCTTTTATTAGCATTTATCCACTGAAACTTGGAAATTGATCATTCTTTAAATGCTAGTTAATCAGAATTAGAGATAATAACTATTGAAAAGCAAAATCACTTCCCGTCCATAATAAAAGAGAATTAACCTGCAGCTATAATGAGAATCAACTGAAATGAGATAAAGTCATCTTCAAAATCAAGCATCAAGCGAGAAATAGGGGTAAGGTCATGATATAAAGAACATTTTACTGGTCAGTGCATTTATGCTTTGAGCATTCAAGCATGTGAATAGCTTGGACTCGCCATGATTGCTGCTAGGCATTATTCGAGCCATTCAAAACAGCAAGTGAGGCGTGAGACAAAACATGTAGAAAGAAAGAAACACCCATAACCCCCAAATGCAAAAAGACATATCAGCTTTACTCCATGTGTTTGCAGTTTGATTTCGTACCTCTCACTCACACAAGCATGAACTACTCCAACTTTGACTGATTCAAGGGATACTCCTGTTAGGGTCTTGGTGAGCCTAACCTATGTCATGGAATGTGAGCTAAGTTATTCTGGCATAAGATGGGTATTGTAATTTAGTATGTTCTTCAAGGCTTGGGTTTTAAAATACTGTTTAAAGCCCTAAATTTA
>JAYJMB010000951.1:0-17344 GCA_036873735.1 Pouteria campechiana | reverse complement strand
TGTAAAGTATGCGTATAAGTGTAGAATGTTTGGGATGGTGAATATCCTAGGAATTGTTATATGGTATCATGAATGCATATGTGAATTGGGAGTAGCAAAGATCCCAAGATGTATGAATTGGATGTCTTATGATGTGGTATAATTATGCATTAAATTGCTATGTAACGCAGTATTTCTTGGATTATATAATATCTTGTAATATCAGGATTGTGACTTGATATGTTCAATTGTAAGTTGCACTTGATGTATTTATGCCTAGATGGCATAAAAACAAAAATTGAGATCATATTCGTGCTGAATATACTTTTGGGATACTTGATGGATCCCTCTTGTTGTTTATGCTTTGTTATACACCTACTTACAGAGTTTGCCCGGACTCACCCCTTCTTAATATTTTTTTAGCTGACAGGACAGGTAAAAAATCTCAACTGCGGATTGGGGCTTTTAGTCCATATTTGAATACATTTTAATTATAAAATGGTAAATTGGGATTGGATTCCCTGCATATTACATTTTTGTTAATTAAAAGCGTAATTGATTTTTTGTAATAAGATTAAAATGATGTATATTGTATAGCGTAGGCATGTCATAGTGATATATTTGTAATTGTAGTTGTGTGATTGCCATCATGACCCAGTTCTGATTTTGGGTAGAGATGTATGGGTTCAGTGTTTACCATTTAAATGTAATTGATGTTTTATATTGCATGATTATTAATGATATGTGATATTACGCATGTATATCAGGTGCAAATGCCTTATATTTCAGGGGAGACTGTCAAATTTTTTATAAGATTCTTCTTTGGAATATAAGATGGTAGCATCTCGCATTGGCCCTGGGATGGCATGGTTAAAATGCTTAAGGTGGGACTGCGGGGCGTTACACATCTATTCTCACATTGTATCTCTTCTTCTTCAAACCTTTCGATTTGAATCATCTTAAGCCTTGCATTTTGATTCAAGCCTTGCATTTTGATTTGAATCAATTTGAACCTTAGATCTCAAAATTCCTAAATGTTGTCTTCATTTCAGTCTTTTTGACAAAAGGTGATTGTGTCAAAGAAGGCCTCATATGAGGAAAAAGGGAAGAGGAAGTTGGTATATACCTCTAATCTTAGACCTTCTCGTCCTAGAACAATAAAAAGAACAAGAGGAATTTCAATTAACGAACCCTTTGAAACTTTAGCCAAACAAACTACATAAGAGAATCTGATTGATGTTGATGAACAACAAGTTCCATTTCCTGAACCAGTCCAAGAAATAGAGCCAAACACTCCCATTGAAACATCACCATCTACCATTCATACTTCTCCCAAACAAAACATAGGAAAAGTATCCCTTCCAAGACTTAACCTTCTCCATTGCACAAAAATTCCAAAGCCACTTCAAAATCGTCCATGCTAATACTAAGAAGAGACACTCTCAAAAAAAGAGTTCCAAATCCACAATAAAAGAAACCCACATCATTACCAAGAAACAAGTTCAAATATACTCATCTTTAAAGAATTTTAGATCAAAGAAGGACAAAACTGAGTTCTACCAAAAAATTTGGATCTAAGAATTACACAAAAGGTAAATTCTTGAATTACAAGTTCTTTAAAGAGGAAAGGTTTCAATTTGTTAGATGGTTGAGGATTTTTGGCAATTTTGAGTATTTGAAAGAGATGTTAATGATATATGATGAACTGGTCAAGTTGTTTTACTTTTATCTTTGAGAAGAATAAGGAGAGGATGGAGTTTACATTTATTCTACCTATCTTAGAGAGAAAGAAATTAGGTTTATAGTTGAAGAGTTTGAAACTATTATGAAATTGTCATATGTTTCAGATGATAAATTTTATGATAGAAAAGAAGTTGTTGAATGTCTGACTAGGAAAGAATCTCTCTCGAATAGGAAAGGTGGATTCACAAATAAATATTTTTCTTCTATGAAGTTCAAATTAGTTCATCATATAGTGATACACTTCTTTTTCCCAAGAAATAGAGGACATGATGCAGGAAGTATCTAGGAATGTTTGTTGATTTACTACATTGTGTGTATTATCAGAGCTAATGAACACCTTCCTTATGCGATGTACCTAACTAGATTATTTCAACATTATGAAATTGATCTATCTGATGATGTTCCAACTTGGTCCTCAAGTTACAATGAGATAAACATTAGAACACTCAAAAGGATGAGGTATATCAACCATAAGGATGGTAAGTGGAGATTAATTTCAGCAGTTCTTGGAGACAGTGAAGAGGATATTCTAATTCAAGAAGATGAAACTCCAAGGGATACTAATAAAGTAGAAGTTGAAGATGAGTGTGAGGGTGAAGAAGAATTCTTCCAAGAGCAATATCTAGAAGAAGAGGAGGGATCTCAAGGAAAGAAGGGAAGGATCCTCAAGCCGGAGATGATTCAGCAGCGACTGTCACAGACACTCAACACACTCCAGCCATTAACATTCCAGCCCCAACTCCTAAAATACATACACCTTCTTTTGCTCCTCATGTCAATACCACCTCGACTTCTCCTTGGCTTGATGTTTCCACCTTGCAGGCTTTACTTATAGCTAGTCTAGGATCTCTTAAAGCTGACCTGCATTCATACATAAGGGAGCAAATTTAGGCATACTCCTCTGCTGATCAATCCAACTCCACTACCAGGAAAAATAAGCCATCTTCTCCAAAATAAACTTGCTTTAAGGACAAATACTCTTTTTTCAAAATCTTTCTATCTAGTTTTAAGATTGAAGATACTTTAACTTTGTCTTATCTTTATTGTCAGGATTATTGTATATGATTTTGATGATAACAAAACTGGTATTAAGATGAAATAATATGAGTGCTTAAACTGTTAACAATAAATATTGATTGACATTCGATGATATGCTTGAAACGTATATATAATCATGAATGTTTAATTATGCAAGCATACATCTTTAACTTCATGATGTGCTTAGATATCATTCTTTAATGTGTTAATTTATTGAATCATATTTAGCAATATACTCTATTGAGTTTTCATATTACTTGCTTAAATAAAAATTTATATTATCCTTGCTTCACAATGCATGCGTGTCATATGAGGATAAGTACATTCTGATTAAATAATTTATTTGAAAGCTAACAACATAGTAAGTTTAGAAAAGTTCTAAGTGCAGGAATACAACCAGCTACCACAACCCACTGTTACGTTTCAAATAAAGTATAATGTAGAATACAACTTGTGGAGAAAGAAGAAGAACTAAATAGTGGCTTCAAAGACAAGCTACAAGGAGCTTTCTTTGTCAATTAAATCTGTTTGTCCCATGTATGAGATAGCTCAAGAGGGGAGGGGTGAATTTAGCATATAAAAATTATGGCCAAATAAAAGTTAATGTGCTAAGCATAATTAATATTGTAATGCATATGCGATTTTCATAGTTTTTTGCATAATTATGATGTCTGCTTCATGCACAAATTCTACTTTCCTTAACTGTCTTCTTTTCAAGTAATTTATCATGCATGTGTAATGATGCATCTGATGTAATGATAAGATAGTGGCATGCAGGATAAATTAATCAAGCAGATAATACACATAACAATTTTTATATTGGTTTGGGCACCTCATCCTTACGTCCACTCTTCCAAGAGCACACACTCATTGTGCTTTGGGTTCCACTATATCCCATATAATAGAAGTATAATAATGTTAGTCCCAAAGAATAGGCAAAAACTCAAGGGGGGAGGGGTAAATTGGGTACTTAAAAATTATTGCTCAACCCCTTTAGGATTAATCGTATCTCTAGCAATCAATCACTCAATCAACTAAAGCACAAGTAAGATATAAGAATTTTTATAGTGGTTCAAGTAAATACTCTACTCCACTCTTCCAAGAACTCTTTCCTCTTAGTGTCTTAGGTTCCATTATTCCCAATAATAGAAATACAATAGTGCTCCCAGCGCTCTTCTAGATTCCAGCACTAGGGAGCATAAACATAGTGCTCCCTGCACTCTTCTAGATTTGTAATGCCTCGCATTCCCACCCTATGCATTTTGACCATGTCACACCAGAGCCGATATGGAATGTTACCATTTCCCTTCTTCTTAAGGAAGGTCTTATTATAACTTCACCATTTATCCTAATTCTAAGGGAAATATCTTGCCTAAAATCCGGTAGAGTCTACCATGTTTTATGGACCTTTGAACCTGATATACATGTATGAAATCAAATAAAATGTACATTTCCATAATTATAAAACAATAATTATATCTAAACGCTCATACCCATACTCACAGCTCCACCCAAAATTGGAACCATTTTATGATGGCAATGTATTAGCCTCAATTCACACAAATCCATCTACAATATCATAGATAATTACTATGATATGCCATTACATTTCATTTACATTTTGATACAATCATACAATCCCTCAATTAAATGATAAATTACAATTTTCAATGGGATTCCAATCCATTACTTTACCATACTATCAATTTTCTTCTAATCTTGCTCATCCATCCCAATCCTCAATTGGGAGTCTTTATGTAATGCCCCTCCTCCCTAGAGCATTACTAGTGGTAAATTCAAAGAAAATTCTAATAGAGTCTCCCCTAATTTACCACCATTATTTTGTATACAACATGCTAAACCACAATAATTATATAACAAATATGCAAATATAATATGGCCACCTCCAGGCCCTACCATTTTCTAGACAAATTTTATAATTGTTGCCTCCAAAACACACATCACCACAACACCCACAAACCAAGATCGGGGTACACTATACCCTAGCTGTCAAATCATATACACCACATCATAAATTGACATGCTGTAACACTAAGTAAGGATACATGTCTTATATACATTCAAAGTCCATCCAACAATATACATTGTCATACATCATGGAAAGGAGTAAAGCCTCTACTGGTGTCGCGGCCTAGCCCTGTAGTGAGACCCAACACCCTGTTGGGCTCCATCCTCTGACCTGTCAGCTAAAATTTAAATAAAAGGGTGAGTCTAGGCAAACTCAGTAACCAGGTAAGTGGAAAAAAATGATAATAAATAATGTAATAAATAATGGCAAATAGAGTAATAAACAAAGATGCAAACGGGTAAAACATGTTATGTCATATGCAGAATGTCATAGTCAGTCAGTGGCCAGGTTCATTAAGATTTTATTGTTAACATCTCATTAATTATTTCATACACATACTCATAATGATATCGTATACATAGGTAATCGGTTAATACTGACTCGAATACCGATACATCATACTGCCCTTTTGTATCTACCAATCCATGATTACCTCTTATACCCATATATGCCCCACCATCAGTTACACACTCCTCCCCGAGAGGCACACAAACTAGAACACTACCCTTTCACTCTTCAACGTGTTAGGTCCATCCTGGCACTCTCGGCTAGAAGCCTGCCAGGTCCACACAGCCATATTGCTGTATCCAGTGGCACCCCACCCTCATCATCTCATAAGAGTATCAGTTCTCCATCAACATGCCTACACAAGCTACTCAGGCCGATCATAGCAACTAAGCCACTAGGCCAATAGCAACGCCTAGCTATGCCGGCTGCCCACACAATTGCCCACTAGCAAACAAGGCCGCTCCTCACAGCATGGCGGATACAGGTTGGCTGCATAACCATTATAAAATACATAAATGAGCCACACTAGGCTCTGAGCCAATCAAGCGCCAAAACTAAATTTTACTGGTACTCCAGGGGGCATAAAATACATGTACATTATTTCTAAAATAAAATTCTTATTTACCATGTTATAAATATCCAATTGACCTGAAAATATTTTTGTAGATTATAAATAATATGAATAATGTTTTTTCAAATTTTAGGTCAAAATAATGTAAATTGATTAATTTAAAATTAAAATATAAACATATAAAGAAAAAATGTTAGATAAAAGTATACATCTCTTTTTCTCATAAAAATTTTTATGTCAATTTATAATAATATAATAAAATTTTAGTAAAAATTTTAGCTTAAATTAATTCAAAATGAGAAGATTAAAAATAAAGCAAAATGTCGAAAGGGTGGGATGCTATTAGCATCTCATTTTCAGGGTATTTAATGTTCATATTTTTTTGAGGAGCCAAACAGTGGAATTTGTTCATGAAATTTGATATTCTAGTATTAAGTTATATATATTGTAACCTAATATTTTTATTTTTACAAAATAAGATCACTAAATTAGTTTTTAATCAACCTCAAAAGGGGTACTTGGTAAAGTGTTCTATTAGTGCACTATTCATCCAAATTCCATTGTTTTCAATGTAATTTAATTTATTCTAATACAATAAATTAATTATGGTTGCATGGGGCAGATATTTAATGTTTAAAATTATGTAACTCATATACAAAAAATTCATATTATAGTTGCCCAAATTGTAATCATTCAAAGAAATCAAATTGAACTTAAAAATAACTTAAAACAACTACCTGCTTACCTTGTTAATTTGGTTGATTTGCAATGCCCTTGAACTTCATGATACACCCTTTAATGAGCCCTTAATCACTTTCCAAAATCACAGCCTAATTAATGGAAGATTTGTATTAAATTCCATCAAATAACACACTTAATGGATAAGCTAGCTGTCCACTTGATTTGCATTCAATGCACTAACTATTTGGGTCCATTGACTACCATAATTGGAGGGTAATTAAGCCATGATTATCCCCCTATCACTTGGCTTAATTACCTTGCTTAATTTCTAAGTTTTCTAGCCCCAAAATCCCTTGGACAGCAGCTATATACAAGATCAATTTTCATTTTTCAATAACTTGTTTTAATGCTGGTAATCCTTCCTCCCTAACTGAATTTAATCAAGTCTTAATTATGCGTTAGATACCTTAATTCCATCCCCTGATCCCCACTTAAAAATTTCAGCAACCCTAGTGGTTTAGGGTTTGATTTTTCATCAAAAATTCAACATGATTTGCATGTACTTCTTCCATAACATCATCAACAACTTAATGGGATTAAATCCATACCTTAATCCTTGAATTTTCTTGGTGGGTCCCACTGATCAGCAATAAGATTCTAGATTTAGTTAGTTGTCACCCTTTCAATCCAAGAAAATTTGAATATCATGGCCCACTAATCACATTTGCTAATAATTTCATCCACTAAACAAAGCTAAAATTGAAGATGGAGAGAGGAGCTTATGTTGGAAGAGGCATGAACAAGCTCTCTCACATTGGGAAGATGAGATAGAGGTTGCAAAAGTAATTTTTATAATGCTTTAGTTATGATAGTCTACACCATCGAAAATGATACTTATGCACCATACTTGACTTTCTAAAATCCCATTTAATCACCATCTTTAATACATGTAGGCTACCCATTTGGTGAATCATGTACCCAAATAAATTTTTCATCCATTATTTTTATAATTTCATCATTTATTTTTCAATTAAATGTGACTAAATTAAAAGTTTCTAGAAATTATCAGTAACTCAGTTTTTTAGCTTTTCGCATGTAATTTTTAATTTTTCTTCACCTATTAATTATTAATTAACATATATCCTCATCATCCTCATATTAATATAGATATTTCATCCATTTATATAATTTTTTTGATAATACAATTCCTCAAAAATTTAATTTTACAGTATGCCGCATTGTAAAAATTACCAAAACTTTACAATAGTGAAAATTTACATTTTTAAAATTTCCAGGGCCTTACACTTTACCTGACCTGTCAGCTAAAAATTCAACATAAGAAGGCATGAATCTATGCAACTTAATAATTAGGGATAGATAAAATAAAACAATAATTAATCATAACAATATGTTCTAACCCAGAACATGTATCAAATACAACATAATTCAAATATAAACCATCACCAAAAACACATCACATTCCCATCTTGTCCTAAGATGTACAACTCAAGGCAATCATACCATGACGCTCGAATCCTCATTCTTCCCATGCACACCCTACTCCTTTCCTGTGTATAATATCATATAGTGTCATTACGACACTTCACATCACATCTGAGCCACTTTGGCTTATTATACCACAATACATGCCATATGGGCATCTCATATCACCAAACATGCCATGCAGGCACCACATGTCCAATTATGCCATACAAGCATAATATTGCAACTGTGCCATAAATCACATTACATCATTATACATATTTATAATATTATGGAATACTTCCCATTCCATTCATAGATACAGTCATATGATATATCAAGTCACTTACACAGCTATGGGATATCACTTATCCCATCTTCATTACCCATTAATAATATCATAATAGGAAATTATACTTTCCTTATTAATTCATACAATGAAAACACATCAATATAACATCCTATCAAATCTTAATACGGGATATACTCATCCCATCTATTTTTTCCATCACACATTTGAAATATTCCCAATCCCTTTCAAATAGACATCCATACACAAGAATAATGCAATGACATGGGATACTTCTTATCCCAATTACTCATATGTCTATATCATAGACCAATACAACTATGGGATATTTCACATCCCCAACATTCATGCATTCATTATATCCGGCAAACATCCATTCAGGGAATATTCTCTATTCCCTATATTCAGTAATCATAAGGCAAATAATTTCAATCTTAAACAAACTTAGGATATTCACAATCCCTAATCCAAAACATATATGCCTAGCATAAACATGGTATATCCACTATCCCCATCCATTCATTCAAATCAAATAGGGGGGCGCCTGCTTACCTTAGGCCTTTGTCTACAAACAACTTTTCTTTAGCTCTGTCTTTTCATCCTTTTTAGATCATCTAGTATAGAGCCATAATCCCATTTACTTAACCATTTGTAATCATGTACTGAATATATCAAATTAACATTTCTTTCATAGCCAATTTTAGGCTATGATCATCAAACATGTGATAAACATCTGTTAAACTAGGGTTTCTCCACAATTATCACAAGAAATCTCCTTTTGTTTGACATATTTATTGGTATCTCATATGATTACCATTTAAGCAACATGTAAACAACTCAATTAAACTATTAATCTAGTGAATTCATGGCTTACACGGCCCATTAACAAAAATCCTCTTTAAACCGTCACTAGAGCATTGCCAACAACTCAATTTTAATAGTCCAAACTACTCCATACATGTTTTAAAATATACTAATCAAGTCATTAATCATTTACCCCATGATTAATTCAATAAAAATCAAGAAATCCCCAATTTTTACTATTCACAAAAACCCTAGCTTTGCAATTTTCACAATTTCTCATGCCAAATCATCATAATCATTGTATTAAACCATTTTCCCCATGAATTTATAAGCACATACATTAATTTCATCCTAAAAATTTATCATTTCCCCAAAACCCTTAAAATCAAAATCTAAGATTCGGTTGGGAAATCAAGCTTACCTCCACTTTCAAGCATAGCCATCCTCCCCAGACAAAGGACCAAGGTCCCAAATCCTTGTTACTCATTCCATTTTGTGGAAATTTGACATTTCTTCTATTTTCTTTCATTTTTCATAGTTTGAAGAGCTAAAAATTAGGTTTAAACGAAAGATCAAGTGATGATCCATCTAAACCAAGTGATTTCCAACCCAAACGGGCTAGAAATAGGGCTTACTAGGATTAGGGTGAAAAGAGAGAAGAAACGGGATGAAACAGAAAAGAAATGGAATGGATCCAACTTGAAAAAGCCGGATCGACTTTTATAGCCACTGACTAGCATCGTCGGCGCCCATTCTGGGGCCACCGATGCCATCCCAATGCCACCGCCTTACGCGGCGCCGCCAACATCGGCTTGCTACCCTGGCCTTATTTCTCTCATTTTTTTGACATTTTTCACCCTTCTTTTTCCATTATTTATTCCTCATATAAATTAAAATAATTATATCCAAATTTGCCTCGATTTACTTGTATAAATTCTACATAATCATATGCATATGATTTCATTTGGTTCAATTTCCTGAAATTCTCATACACTTCATACATACTTGAATCATTTCATCAAAAAATCATATTTCTCCATTAATCAATACCTAATTACCAAAATTTAATACCTCAAGTGTTACAAACCTCCCTCTTTACAAAAAGTTTCATCCTTGAAACTTTCATTATCGAGCTATACGCATTTAGAACTCTACAACCACCACAAACATGAGAATCATGCAATCATGACATACCATCATACGCACATAATTACACACATGTGCAACATATTCATCTACACATTTTTCAACATTAACACGGTCATAGCATCAAAATCCTTACTTTGACTTATCATTAGGTAGTCCCATTCATCCTATTGTCCTTATCAATATCAACTTAGCCTTCTTAAGGCTTAATCATTTTTATTCACTCCATATTATGTACTAGTTTCTCTCTATGTCCTGGAGAATGAAGCCTGCCAGGTCCATGATAGCTTTCTTGCTACCCTCTGTGGCACCTCACCCTCATCGCTCCATAGGGACCACAAGTTAATTATGCTATAACATATCTATGCCATTACGGCACATTCATACTTTACAATGTTATGATATATCTAGGCCTTTCAGGCCATCATGCTATCTAGTCATTCATTTTCATTTTAATACAATAGTAACAACAATAATATACATCATTACATGCAATACAATACAAAATCACATAAATCCAAGATTAATTATCAATCTAGGCAAATCTTAAGCCATCATATTCGAGGTCTAATATCACATTTGGTCTATCCAGGCATCATAGCCAGCCCTAGGCCATTCGGGCCTCCACCCTACACGGGAGCCAAGTCTAGGTCATCACAGACTTCATTGCCATCATAGATGGAATCTAGACCATCACAGGTCTCTTTGCTATCACAGGCGGCAGTTAGGCTATTTGGCCATGTAGGCTATGCCACCAAGACATATCCAATCTGGCCATTTAGGCCATCATGCCATTCGAGCGTATCATATCTGGCCATTCAGGCCATCCCAGGGTGGTTTTCATGAGCTTATCACCAACTCCCGACTATTTTTATGAGCTTACAATCAATTCACCATACACTGGTGGTTTTCATGACCTTATGACCAACTTACTATACACTGGTGGTTTTCACGAGTGTACTACCAACTCAATATACACCAGTGGTTTTCACGAGCTTTCTACCAACTCAATATACATTGTTGGTTTTCATGAGCTTACCACCAACTCATTATACACTGGTGGTTTTTACGAGCTTACCACCAACTCAGTATACACCGATGGTTTTCATAAGCTTACCACCAACTCAATAGTAAACATTACATTTATTTCATCATACAAATGTTTGAAGCATATGTATATGCATTTTCATTTCATATCAACATATGAATTACATTAATGCCATCTGGGCATTTTAATCAATCAAAATCATACATAAACATACACAATGTCATCCCGACATTCCAATTAATCTCATCAATGCCATTGCGGCATTACAATCATAACAATGTCATCCTGACTTTTCAATCACATCATTTAGCACATAGGAATGCTCAAATACGCATGATAATTTATTTAAATTGAATGACATATACAAGCAATTATTAACCACATTCAATTAGAGTATGATTCCATACTTAGAATACAAACATCAGATTTACATTTCAGTAATACATGCCTACACCCCTACAGGTGTCAATTTTCATTATCTCCACGCCATCATGGTGTCCATGCCACCAAAGCATTCAAGTCTTTTCAAACCTATCCGTATCTCATGGATATCATGTGTTATATCAATATCATTCATCACATAACAATCAATGTACAACTATTACACAGTTTATTCATTTTTGAAATGAATAACTTAACAAAACATATGCACAAACCAATTCACCCACCCAAGAACACATCTGGGAGCTTATGCCACAACACATCACATTATATCACAACACATCACATTCAATCAATCAATCATAATAATTTATGCAATCAAGGCACATATGCTAACCATGAAACTTCATAGTTTCATTCTTTCATTTTCATATTTACCAACAGTATGAATAAACAAGTCATGAAAATATATATATATATATATATATGGGCACCACTATGCTTCCCTATGCTACTCTACCCACTACAAACAAATGCTACTTTGTGCTATCATAGCACTTTCACTTTCTTTTTTGTCGTAACAATGACAACAATACTTTAGCATTAACAATTACATACCCTACTTGCTTTCTCACACCTTCCTATTGCCATTAAGCTAACCTTTTCTCATGAATCCATAAACCAGTATTGACATGTCATTTCCTAGTTCTTTCTCATAATCATTGTCATCATGAATCTAGACTGTGTTCTCACACAAATGAGTAAGACTTATCACATAGATAAGTCATAAGAAAGGCTCTAATACCATTTGTAATGCTCCACAACCCCACACTATGCATTTTGACCATGCCACACCAGGGTCAATGCGGGATGCTACCATTTCTCCTCTTCTTAAGGAAAATCCTATTATAACCTCACCATTTTTCCTAATTCTAAGGAAAATATCCTACCTAAAAATTGGTAGAGTCTACCCTATTTTATGGACATTCGAACTTGATATACATGTATGAAATCAAATAAAATGTACATTTCCATAATTATAAGACAATAATTATATCTAAACACTCATACCCATACTCACAGCTTCGCCCAAGATCAAAACCGTTTCATAATGGCAATGTATTTCCCTTAATTAACACAAATTCATCTATAAGATCATGAATAATTACTATGACTTGCCATTACATTTCATTTACATTTTGATACAATCATACAATCCTTCGATTAAATGACAAATTACAATTTTCAATGGGATTCCAATCACATTACATTACCACACCATTAATTTTATGCTAATCTTGCTCATCCCTCCCAATCCTCAATTAGGAGTCTTTACTCGATCTATTAGCTAAAAATTCAACATAAGAAGGCATGAGTCTGGACAACTCAATGCATAGATAAATAAAATAATAATTAATAGTAACAAAATGTTCTAACCCAGAACATGTATCAAATACAACATAATTCAAATTTAAACCATCACCATAAACACATCACATTCCCATCTCATCTTGAGATGTACAACTCAAGGCAATTATACCATGAGGCTCGCATCATCATTCTTTCCATGCACACCCTATGCCTTTCCGGTGTATAATATCATACAGTGCCACTCTGGCACTTCATATCACATCTGAGCCACTTTGGCTCATCATACCACAATACACACCGTATAAGCGTCTCATATCACCATACATGTCATGCAAGCACCACATATCCAATTATGCCATATAGGCATAATATTGCAATTGTGCCTTCAAAGCACATTACATCATTATACATATCTATACTATTATGGAATGCTTCCCATTCAATTCATACATAGTCATATGATATATTAAACCACTTACACAACTATGGGATATCATTTATCCTATCTTTATTACCCATTAACAAAATCACAAAAGGGAATTATACTTTCCTTATTAATTCATACAATTAAAATACATCAATATAAAATCCTATCAAATCTTAATATGGGATATACTCATCCCATCTATTCTTTCCATCACACACTTTGGATATTCCCAATCCCTTTCATATAAGCATTCATTCACAAGAATAATGCAATGACATGGGATACTCCCTATCCCAATTACTTATATGTCTAGATCATAGACCAATTCAACTACGGGATATTTTAAATCCTCAACATTCTTGTATTCATTATATCTGACAAACATATCATTGCCATTTAGGTAATATTCTCTATTCCATATGTTAAGTAATCATAAGGCAGATAATTTCAATCATAAACAAACTCGGGATATTCACATTCCCTAATCCAAAACACACATTTTCAGCATAAACGTGGGATATCCACTATCCCCATCCATTCATTCAAATCAAATAGGGGGCCGCCTACTTACTTTAGCCCATTGGCTCCAAACCACTTTCCTCTAGTTCTGTCTTTTCATCATTCTCAGATCATCCTGTACATGGCTATGATCATCAAACATGTGACAAACATCAGTTAAACTAGGGTTTTTCCACAATTATCATAAGAAATCTCCTTTTGTTTGACATATTTATCTGCTATCTTACATGTTTACCATTTAAGCAACATGTAAACAACTCAATTAAACTATTAATCTAGTCAATTCATGGCTTACATGGCCCATTCACAAAAATCCTCTTTAAATCCTAACTAGGCAATTAGCCTACAACTCGATTCTACTAGTCCAAACCACTCTATACATGTTCTAAAGTATATTAATCATGTCATTAATCATTTATCCCATGATTAATTCAATAAAAATTAGGAAATCCCCAATTTCTACTATTTATAGAAATCGTAGCTTTGCACTTTTCACAATTTCTTATGCTAAATCATCATAATCATTGTATTAAACCATTTTCCTCATGAATTTATAAGCACATACATCAATTTTATACCAAAAATTCATCATTTCCCCAAAACCCTAAAATCAAAAATCTGAGATTCAGTTGGAAAATTGAGCTTACCTCCACTTTCAAGCGTAGCCATCCTCCCCAGACAAAGGACCAAGCTCCCAACTACTTGTTGCTCCTTCCATTTTGTGGAAATCTAATGTTTCTTCCATTTTCTTCCATTTTTCATGGTTCAAAGAGTTAAAAATTTGGTTTAAACGAAAGATCAAGTGATGATCCATCTAAACCAAGTGATTTCCAACCCAAACGGGCAAGAAATAGGGCACAATAGGGTTGGGGTGAAAGGGGAGAAGAAACGGGACAAAACAGAAAAGAAATGGAATGGGACAAAACAGAAAAGAAATGGAACGGATCCAACTTGAAAAAGCCAAATCGACTTTTACAGCCGCCAACCGGTGCCAACGACACCATCCCACTGCTTCCACCTAATGACACTGCCTTGTGCGGTGCCAACGTAGCCTTATTTCTCTCATTTTTTTCAACATTTTTCACTCTTTTTTTCATTTTTTCTATCATTTATTCCTTATATAAATTAACATAATTATATCCAAATTTGCCTTGATATACATTCTACATTATCATACACATATGATTTTATTTGGCTCAATTTCATGAAACTCTCATACACTTCATACATACTTGTATCATTTCATCATAAAATCATATTTTTCCATTAATCAATACCTAATTACCAAAATTTAACACCTCAGTTGTTACAAGATTCTAGCTCTAGGGGGCGTGACCATAGTGCTCCCAACATTCTTCTAGATTTTAGCTCTACGGGACATAAATAAATAGCTCTTGTCTGCACTGAGATAGTTATAACTCTTCTTAAGTCTAGTCTCAACCACTAGCTCAAGGAATTTACAATGAGTATTAGAAGTTGAAGCACAGATATTTCTTAATAAGCATAGGGGAAGGTTTCTAAAAATTTAATGCAGAAGTAAATGATCTTCCCAAAAGTTCGTTGGGAGCCTTCAAAGAAAGTTGAGAAAGGTTTGAATGCAAGGCTTTTGACTTTCAAAGAATATCAGAAGGTTTTGGCTTAGATTAGTAAATCCACTCAATAGAATCTTTGAATATTTTCCCTGATACTTGGTGCTTGCTCCTGCTCCAATGATGCATCATTTATAACTACTTTGAATTCCAGTCGTTTGTGGTAGGTAAGCTCCATTAATGATAGAAGACCATTATGATTAGCATATTTGAATTATCTAACTTCTACTTAATCCTCCTCTGTTGAAATGTCTACAGCATTGACCTTGGAGAAGATGATTTCTAGTTTCTTAATAAGCTTTAGTCAAGGTATTGTTGCAATGGCTGAATTTTTCATCAATATGGAAAGGGCATTATTAATGCTAAACAAAGACCAACAATTTCATTTGTCCGTTGCTCATCTTTTACTTATGACAAACAAAGTATCTGTCCAGCTGATCATAAGACAAAGTTCTTTTATCTTCTGGTTTGATCTTCATAAGTAGTAGACGAGTCATGAATATGTCATTTCATCACATCATCTATTAGGTTGTCTATTGTAAGTAACAGACTGATGCAAATGAATTATCCTATTTAGTGATTTATCTTGTGGATTGTCTATTGAATTGTAAAAGCACAGATAACTTGTTTCTTTAGCACTTCATCTATTGAGTTGTTTGTTGGAAGTAACAAATAGAATGTTGGAACTCAGATAAATTTCCTTCATTACTTCATTTAATGGGTTGTATGTTATAAGTAACAGACTAAATATTAAGGCATAAAAGAATTTTCTTCACTACTTCATCTGTTGGGTTGTCTATTATTGTTAAGTTTAACCCCTTTACTAAGCTTGATTTTGATGATGAATGATATTAAACAAGTTACTTTTAATGATGAACAAATAAATGAGTGAAGAATTAAGATACTAACAAATTACTTTTCAAGTATTGCAATGTTAAACATCAAAATAGATTATAGGGAAGTAACTGCAAATATTAAAGGTGTTAATTATAAAATTATTACATTAACCCTTTAAAGAAAGATATGCAAAAGAATGCTCAAATAAAAGGATGTTCAAAAGTCACTAAGAAGTAATTCAGAACTTTCTCAAAGGCTTGGCATGAAAGTTAGAAGTTAAGACGAAATCAAGAATCATATTAGAAGTTAATCAAAAATTATGCAAAAGCACTTCAGAATAACATCAAAAATAGAATACGAAACTCAAAAGCGTTCAAAAGTTACCACGCGTAACTCAAAACTAGGCCAAAAGTAGATAAAAAATTACTCAAAATCAAAATGTAGCAATATCAAACATTAGAAGAAAATTAAAAGTTTTCATAGAAGTACAAAAGCAAGTTAGAAGGAAAATAGAAGAAGCATTAGTACTTAGAAGTTCTTCAGAAGAATAATAGAAGCGTTCCCAAAAGAAACTTCAGCCACATAGAAGCAACCCAAAATAATGATAAGCTATGCAAAATCAATCCAGAAGATACTTCAGATATTCAAAACCATGCCAGAAGAAATCTCAGATTGCCAAAACCAACATAGAAGTACCATCAAGAACATAGAAACAATAAAGAATGTGGAAATGTTACACAGAAACAATGCAGAAATGGTGACACATTGCATAAAAACAACTCACAAGAAATCAAAAGCATTCTTAGAGGCATATTCGAGAAAGAATGAGTCAATGAAGAATAACTAAAGCAATATCTAAGATTAAGAGGCAAATCAGAGGCTACTCTGAAGGTCTTTTGATGAGAATGCAAAATGTCATATTTTATTCTCCTAATACTTCATCTTTTGCACCTAATACTTCATTTTTTGCACCTATTTGATTCCTAAATATACTCATTATTCTCATATTTTGATTTAGGAGTCAATTGGATTGGTTGAGCA
>JAYJMB010000949.1:0-12721 GCA_036873735.1 Pouteria campechiana | reverse complement strand
AAAAAAAAGCTTTTAGGCACTTTAACTTTTAAAATATGTGTCCAAATACGTTCCATCAGGTGTGCCACATCATATTGCTCTACTTAGCCCCTCACATGCCAGGCTATTGAAGAATTTAGAAATACGTGGCCAACTTGGGATTTGTGGGCTATTCATGCGAATCAGAGCACCAATTCAATGATCATGGCATCAAAAGAGGAGCAGATGTCATGCAAACATCACGCTGGGCCCATTCATCACGCAAAAGTACGAAGCTTTGCAGCGGACCCCCACCACTTCACTGGAATCCATAGTGAAATTTCAGACTTAGGCATGATGTCCCACCACCCCCACCCTCTCTTGTCCCTCTACCAAATAATACGCCCTCTCGCGCTTGGATATTGCGAGTAAAAAGCACCAAGCTGCCAACCATTCTCCAAGTAAATCAGTCCAATCCATTGACAACTAGGTGAACCTTGTTTGAAAGAAATCAAGCCAACAATGATATATGTTCAGCTTCGAAGGTTGCCTAAACTACAGCAAAATCAGCCAGCTTTTCTCTTAGTGATTAAGATTTATGAGTCATTAGTCATACTTGAATATCGTTTGATACAGAAAACTTGAGCTTTTCTTCTAAGATTGATCAATTACTTTAATCTGGGCAAATAATACATACCCAGATGACACACATCCTCACCAAATTGGCGTGTAGCCTGCAATTGATTTTTTGTGCTCATCTTGATGCGAATGGCTTCAGCCCTTCCAGGTCGCTTTCTTCTATTTGACCTCTTGCAATTGGTCGCACTCGAGATGAGGAAGAGGGAGAAGATTTGCTCCAACACATCCGCTCCATCGCCAGTAGAAATTTATTTTAATGTCTTCTTTCTTTCTTTTTTCTCTTGTTTTGTTTTGTTTTTTCATTTTATTTTTATTCTTTTGCCATGAGCAGCATTAAAAGAGTCATACACGTTTTTTGAATGGTGGAAAGAAATTCAGCTAAAGAAACTATCAAAGCCTCGGAGGAAAACCTTCGTTGCCTTTTAAATGGACGGACTAGCAACGTTCTCGAGGAAAAAGTTATGCTTGAATGCTCTCCCACCCATCCAATGAGGCTGAGGAGGTGTAGACCTACCGGTCCTCAAGACTCTTAACAATACCATGTTTGGATGATGGAAAACCGAACATAAACATCCCTAACCATTGTTTTCCTAATTGATAGTAAATCTCTAACTCAACTTTGAAATTTTTTATTCAACTTTAGATTGGAAATCTTACTTTCTAATAAATATCTTTTATATAAGATCTTCAAAGTTTATGGATGCATGACTAATTTTAACAATCTTTTAAAAGCCCTGTAAATTACTGTTAAAGGCTTTTTGTAGTTCAACTGGTGAGAAACATAGTTTAAAACGAAATAAAAGCTTGGATTGATGTGTGACCCGGGCAAACCAAATTCTAGAAGATAATACCTAACATGTACATCTCGTCTAACCCGTTGTGCCGGTCAGCGACGTCTCTAACAGAGAGACAAGTCTCGAAATCAAGCCACAATCTCTAACTTGAAAGGTATTTGAACCTAAGTCTAGCACTAGAATTTCTTGTTGCAAACCAATTGTCTTTAAGGGTATGTTTACACAGCGAAGATGAAATATAAACATTGTTAATAAAATAAATGATGTTATCAATTAAAGATAAATTAAATATATAATAAATATAAATTAAATTTTAAATATATAAACAAAGTTGGTATATATCACATCGATTTATTATAACTACTTAAATTGCATTTATAAATTATTTCACATTACCCAACTACCTTTAAATGATTTTTTAAATAAAAATTAGTTAGGTTGACCATGTACTTGCCATCACGAGGCTTGAGAGATTACCCATTTGCAATTTATTTATTTATTTTACTTTTGTGAATTGCAAAAATTGTCAAACCAACAAAATTTCATGCAAATGTTGATCCAAACTTTTAAATTATTTTTTTATTTTAAAAAACCAACGATTTACACGGATTGATCCATCTCATCGAAAATTTCATTTCTCATTGATTTGGCATATACTTTTTATAATAATTTTTATTTTTTCATCATTACTCTTATTTTCAATCGTTATGGTGATCCATTTTCTCCTCATTTACTTTATACGGCTGGTTGATATCATTTTGCCGAAATTAATTTTTTCCTTGCGTTTTCTTTCCTTCCCATTGAGCCGAACACAAGGCCTTATTCATGACCCAAATCCATGGATCATGTGATAGCATAAAAACAGGGATGATGAAACTTCTTTCGTGTTAGTGGCTAAAAACGGAAGCGGAAAAAAAAAATGCTGAGAAAACTCAAAAGCTCCTTCGACATTGCTTGTTTTCAAAAAGCCACCATTGGCATTTATTGGAAATCCAAGAATCATTTCCATACGAATCCAATAAAAACGCACCAAATGCATGACCAAATCCTCATAAAATCCCAACTCCCAGATGCCAATCCTGCCAATCTTATTGCAGGATGCTCCTCCAGTTTTGGCAAGGCTGAACTCGCTCTTTGCATGTTCGAACAAACGCCCATGAGAGATTCATTATCTTGGAGTGAAGTTATCGCTGCTTACGCGCAAACCAAACAACCGGAAAAGGTCATCTGGGCCTTCCACTCGATGATTAAAGACGGACACGCTCCTAACCGATCTACCCTGATCTCTGCCATGAATTCATGTAGCCATTTGTCGAAATTAATCCAGGGAAAGCAGCTCCATTCGCAAATTCTGAAAAGAATTTCGTCGGCTGACGTGATTGTCGGCAATGTGGTAATTAGCTTTTATTCGAAATGTGGGGAGATGTTGGATGCACAGCGTGCATTTGATGAAATTACTGAAAAGGATCTGGTGTCATGGACTTCGTTGCTTTCTGGGTACTCTCAGAATGGTTTCAGTAGAGAAGCTTTGGATATTTTTGTGCTTATCCATAGTCTGGAGTTGGGTTTTAGCCATTATGTATATTCGGTAACAGCCAAAGCTTGTGGAAAACTGAAAGGAAGTAGAGTAGGACAAGAGCTTCATGCTTTGGTAATAAAAACTGGCTTTGAATTACATGTTGTTGTTGCAAGTGCACTCTTGGATATGTATTCCAAACAAAAGAACATTGTTTATGCTCGGAGGATTTTCGATTCAATGGCCGAACCAAATGTTGTTTCATGGACTTCAATCATAACAGGTTATGTCCAAGTCTATGAGGGTGAAGATGCCTTGGAACTGTTTAGATGCCAGGTTAGAGTAAATGTTTGTCCTGATGCTTTTTCATTGTCAAGCATTTTGGCTGCATGCGCGGATATCCCTGCACTTGAATTTGGGAAGCAAGTGCATGCCTTTATTGTTAAATTGGGTTTTGAATTCCAAGTCTTTGCAGGTAATTCTCTTGTTGGAATGTATTCTAAATGCGGATATTTGTCTGATGCTCGTAGAATGCATGAATCAATGTTTGAACGAGATGTTGTAACATGGACATCAATGATTGCTGGCTGTGCACAGCATGGCCTTGGTGTTGAGGCTCTCCAGATTTTCAAACAGATGACTGAATTAAATGTGAGACCAAACTCAATTACATTTGTTGCAGTCTTGTCAGCATGTAGCCGGTCAGGCTTCGTTGATGAGGGAATTAGGCATTTCAGGTCAATGGGGATGAATTATGGTATTGATCCATGTGAAGAGCATTATACATGCATGGTCGATCTCCTATCACGGGCAGGACGTGTGAAGGAGGCTGAGAAGTTCATGAAGGAGATGCCTTTTGAACCTAGTGCTAGTACCTGGGGTGCATTGTTGAATGGCTGTAAGGCTAGTGGCGAATTGGGATTGGGGGTGCAATGTGCTGAGCAACTGTTTAGATTGGAGCCAGCATCAGCTTCTAACCATATTTTGTTGGCTAACATGTATGCTGCCGAGGGAAGATGGGAAGAGATGGGAAGAATGAGAAGGCTGATGAAGGAAAAGGGATTGAAGAAGGAGAGTGGGTATAGTTGGATTGAGATAGGGAAGGAGGTGAATGTGTTTGGTGTGAGTGATGCCTTGCATCCACAAAGTGACTTGATCTATTTCATGCTACATTGTTTATCAATGGAGATAGATGAGAAACGATAATGATTAATGGTCAATTAATCTTCATTGATATTTTGAAGTTCCACTTTTTGCAAATCCTAGAATTGTTAGATCCAACTTCTTCCCATTTTCATCTCATGGAAATGTCGAGGATGGAGGTCCTTCTCATCAAGTTCTGATCTCTGTGAATTAAGACACCATTCACTATTAGTAAGCACTTGATCATTTCATTTAGTCATCTGGTTAGCTATGTTATTCCTTTCTTGCCAATATCTTTCCTTTCTTTTCCTTTATAATACATTTGTGTTTCACCAAATTCCTTCTCTGTTTCAGACCAAACTTCTGTGAAGAAGTGGAGGTGTCACACTGAAGCAGGCAACTTTTTTATTGACAAGTTATTCCTGAATGAACTCATGAACCAACAACCTGTTATGCTAATTAGAAGGCAGGAAAAAGAAATCAAAACATCTTGGATGCTTTTCATCAGAGTTCAAACCACAATTTCATTCATTATGCTGGACAAGAAAAATACGCAGAGCACATTAAGAAAGCCAACTTTAAGGCTTAGTTACATGATTATTATCAGACGTCTTCCTCAAAAGTCTGGAAACGTAAAATTCTGGCGTCAACTCCAATCCAGTTTCTATACCCTGACAATTCCTCTTTTCTAGGTAACATCACTCTCCTTGTGAAAATACAGCTTCTTCTGGGTTCTGTTATTAGGTGTATGACCATCCTTGCAGTACTGGTCTACTTTTGAACTTTCTTGGTACCAAATCTTAGATTAATGTTTGGAATTTAAACCTTGAGGATTATTGAAATTTGAGTTGTTTTAAATTTTCGTGAACTCTAGGCCGAAATTAATTCAGCTTGTAATCTTTAGGCTAATATGCTTACTAATGAGAGGATTGAATGGGCAGGGATTATGGATGGTGGAAGTAGCTTGTTAATCAAGGGGGATAGAATGGAGGATTTGGGAAAATCTTTCATGATTTTAGTGGGTTGATGACAGAATGGAAAACCTACCACATTATTCACATTTAATTTTAACTAAAAAAAATATCAATGACTTGATTTTATCTAAAGCCACCTTAACACATTGAAAATCAGGAGCTACATATATATTTTTCACATGGCTAATTCTTCCACAAGACCATAAACTATGGATTGCAGAAAATCAAATGCAGAGTGCTTGGAGAGCAGAAAGAGTGCCATTATGTTTTTTCTTTTTAGGGCTTCATTAGTAGAGTGGATTTGCTTGGAATGAAATTGAATAGAATGAAAATTTATGTTGATAACATTGGAGATGATGTCGGTTATAAAGTTAATATAGTTAATATAAATAAGAGATAATAATTGAAAATATGGGTAATGATGAAAAAATAGGTTTGTCGTGGGAAGTGCATGTCAAATCAACTTTTAGAAAATAAAGTTTTCCTATAACTCCACCAATCCGGCCCTTAGGTTCTATTTTCAATATGGGCACCTTGCTAACATGAGGAAATGTTTAGAATATGGAGAAACAAATTCAGAAACCTTAATTTGGAGAGGACCTGGTAGGGTGTGCTTCTTATGTGTGTAGGCAGAGGACTGAACTGGACAATGCAATCTTCTATTTCATCATCCTTTCTGTTTTTCTTTTCTTGAAAGGTAAGTAACGATTCTAGGAAAACAGTGGAGAACACATTTCGACATGTATTTCAATTAGCTAAACTACACAACAATAAATGCCATGGAAAAAGAGAGGAAACTACAAAACGGTATTTTCAAACCACATTTTTCTAATGTTGAGTATGAACCCTCAACATCATTGTACTTTTTTAACTTTTACAGAGAAACAAGAAATTAAGCAATGACGATAATCATGATTTAGCACAACCATTAATGTAGATTTGACAAGAATGTTTCCACCTTTGCATTTGTGCTCCTTGACAGAAATCTCATGCATATGGGTGGTTTAAGTTGTGCTAAGGAGAGGAT
The DNA here is from genome assembly GCA_036873735.1 of Pouteria campechiana. Classification (NCBI taxonomy): domain Eukaryota; kingdom Viridiplantae; phylum Streptophyta; class Magnoliopsida; order Ericales; family Sapotaceae; genus Pouteria; species Pouteria campechiana. The sequence goes on along the minus strand of JAYJMB010000949.1, from coordinate 6,670 downwards.
GGATTGTGGCAAAGTCCAGATCCCATCACCACAGATCAATCCAGAAGCCACTGCCGGTGCAAATGCGTCGGCATGGGCCTTATTCCTTTTTTGCCATACAAACAATATCAAGCTCCCAACACACATGTCGACTGTAAAGTAAGAGCCAAGATAGAATGGGATCGCCATTGCCATCGGGAGAGGTATAAATTTTGCAAACTTCTTCCCCACAAGATCTCTCACTGCATTGACTAGAATTGCGCCAGAGAAGAACACATAGCAGAGGGTGAGGCAGTGATTTGGGAGTGATGAGAATCCATCGACACCAAGGATTGCTATGTTACGATAGATAAGTGCATAGGGAGCTGAGTACTCTGTATTTTGAATGCCAAGGTTCTTGAAGGCCTTGTAGAATAGCCAGAACACACAAGGTGTAATGACGCAACCCATCGCTGTGCCTATTACTTGACTAACAAACATAGATCGTGGTGAAGCTAGTGTTAAGTAGCCTGTCTTGAAGTCTTGCATGAGGTCTGAGGCTGTTGAGACAATACTCATCATGACGCCACAGGCTGCAAGCCCTGCAATCACACCCCCATTGGAGGCTCCAGCCCATGCACCAATGATGAAGATGAAAAGCTTACCATAGGCAGAGGCAAGGGACCAATCAGTGAGGCCAGCACCATAGGCATTGCAAAAGGCCAGGACTGGTGCAAAGAGGTAAGCAACAAAAACATAGTACCATTTGAGCTGAGGGAAGATTTGAGGGAGAGTGCCAATTGCGACTGCAGCAATGGCGATGTAACCCCCAACTGCCACCCATAATGGGATTTGGTCTTTCAGGAATAGTTCAGTCCGCCGCTGGTCATCATAGGAGACAGAGATGGTGGTGGGAGAAGGCCGGTCTGCTACAGGTATTAAATTGGAGTTTCCTTTGTGGTGCTGTTGGATGAAGGCAGAAACTGTTTTACTCATGACCTTGAAGAAATTGTAGAGACCATCACCTAGGATCAAGGCTATGGCAATGAAGACCTGTAAGTTACAATAACAGCATCAGGAATGCCTGAAAAATAGAGCTCCATGATGCAGCATCCTCACATTCATGGCTTTCGGTTGAATACTAGATGAATCCACTGGCTAGCCATTGACAAGAATGACCTAATGGTTACTAGACTCCAGCATATCACCTGTTAGAGAAAATGTGAAATGCTTGGCAGGCTCTAGCAACTGTAGCTTCCCAGAAGCATTGGGATGAGAAATGCTAGCATGATAGAATTTGAGGCAGCTATTGTTTGGTTTGATGTTTGACTGTTAATTGCTTGCTTGCTGTGATTACTAGTATCTTTCAATGGCTGCAGTTTGGTGCTATAGCTCATTCATGTGTTGCCCACAAGACAAAGAGCTCCTTATCATGGTAATGTGGGTGGTAAAGGTCGATTATATTGAGCTGTGGTGCATGAAGGTAAACTTTAATGAGCACTGTGATCATTCTAGATTTGAATTACCCTGTACCCTTGCAGACCACGGAGGCTAGAGGGATCCTCATCTGCTGGATACCAGTCGCCCTTCCTATTTGCAATGAGAGGCCACGTGATTCCCCAAGAAATTATGGATCCCACAAGCAATGAGATGTTCACGATGTAAGGGCAAATCATCCCAACACCCACATAAGTGGCTGAGAAATCAATGTAAAACCTGCATAGGAGCATGAATTAGAATTTCAAATAAATTACAAATTATGTATTTTGTGAAGCACTTCATTTTATTGTTCAGTGATGGGATCTGGGACATTTATCTTTTCTTTTCTTTCATTCTGAATCTGTTGATTGGCCCATAAATGCAGCGACAGCCTTCTCTCTGTGTGTTTCTCATTGGATGTTGATCTATATTTTCACATTGCATAAGATACTTATTTTCCAGATGGCATTTGAAAACAGGAGAAGAGAATGGGACCTACGTATTTTTATATGCTTCAAGGCCAAATGTGGGAAACTTCCTGAAACCACATTCATCGGCAGCAGTATAGAACCATTGAAAGAACCCCCACAAGAAGCTGAAAGTGAAGAACTTGCCTAATGCTTTCACTTGTTTCCTGTAAGCAAAAGAAAAGGAACCAGTTACGGTAGCTCGATTTGTTGATGTTCTGATAGAGAAGCTCTGTTGCGTGGATTGTAGCAACATTACTTTGCGAGCTTTGCTCCTTGAGGAGTGTGGAAGCTGTTGATGAGGTGGGCTGTTGCAGTCCCGCTTGGATAGGTGAGCTTGTAGTCAACGATCATGATCTGGAACAAAAATGATGTCTCAACAGTCTATTTGGTATTTGGTGTAAACGTTCATTGAATTTTATGGGTATTCTCAAGTTCGAACCTAGGGACGTTTGCCTTGGTTATTTTAACTGCAATAGATTTCCAACTGCAATCAGACGAAGTCCACATGCAGCATAGGGATGACAAGGCCCACATGCAGAGGGTCGTCTTAAAACTGCACGTGGATTTATCTGTTAACTAAACAATGGACGCTTCTAGCATGGTTCAAGGATGTGCATCATGTCTTAGCGATGATCCCTTTAAATTTCTTCGCCATGTCTTAGTCTCTTTTTTTTTCCCTTCAAAATGGGTGATTTCCAAGAAACAAGATAGAACTCATGGTGGGTGTGAAACTTGGGTTGGGTTCAACCTAAACTTGACTAGCCCAAACCGTTTTGATAAGCTAAGAGTTGAGTAAATCAGAACTTGGGTTGGTGAAATTTGAAACCGATTTGCAAAAAGGATAGATTAGATTTGATCTTTAGGCAACCCGATCAACCCATTCAACGTGATTTTGCAACCCCTTAATACACTCCAACTTTCAATGACTAATTTTGTACATCACTTTCCTTTTTACCTTGCACTGTTAAAACTTAACCCCTCTTTGCATAGTATTTTTTTTTTAACGAATATCTTCATATTCTACTTCTACTAAGTCCTATTGTGTGACACTTCCCACATCGGAAAGCCAAGGAAGGAAGTCCTGGGCTATAAGTGGAGGTCTTGGATAGTCCATCGAGGCGCCTTTTGGGGAGGCCCCGAGGGGATAGTCCCAGAGGACAAAATCGTGCGAGCTGCGGCCCGAAGCGGACAATACCTCGGCGGGAGGCCAGGGCGTGACATATTGGTGGTACATTTTCATTGAATTTAGGTACTGCATGTTTAAGTATTGTCAATTATATGCTTCTTTTGAGTATTTATGAAAGCATTTCTCGAAATGCCATTACATTTCGTTGCAATATGTGTTAGTGAATTCTAACACCAAAAACCCGATGTCCAGCTGGCATACTGCCACGTTATACTCCACCCATTGGGAGAACATATCCTCAAAGTTTCCTGGATGAATCTGGGAAAGCACCTGCACAGAATTCCTTGAATACGGAATTTTATATGCATGCGGATTGTGCAAATCCCCGGTGTACGCAATTCCACCTCACCCATAAAAGTTGAAGTATAAAATGACCACGCTATGCACTCCCAATGGCATAAGCACTCATTATTACTACATATTATTGGAGTATTTACACTGGGAATACCCTCAACGTCCTTCAACGATCTCCTAGTTTTGCCTGGCTCTGATTAAAGTTATCAAGAAGATCAAAATTTGAGGACAATCCAAACAATATACTTACTAATTTTAATATTTCTTTGGAATTAATTTAAGGTCAAATCTGAAAATTTACTACTAGGATTGGAGTTGAGATTGAACTTTAGAAATAGGATTAGTATTAGGGTTAGTTAGTGTTAAGATTAACTCTCACCGAACCTAACCCACCCAAGTTGAAATCATTTCCTATTTGAGAAGCATAAAGCATTTGAAATGATTCAAATGATGGCGATAAAGATTAGAAGTACCTTCCGGAGTGGAACCAATGAGAAGAGGCCGAGAAAGCTGACGAGGAAGAGGAATCCAATCATCCATCCTAGACTTGGTTTCTTAATATTCTGTGGGTTATTTGCCTCTGATGCTTGTTTAGCGATTGCCTCACTCATCCCGAAGAGGTAACTCCCAAAACCTCCTGTTCAAATACAAAACGAAGACCTCAATGGCCTGAATGGTAGAAAAGACTGTGCGTATATCAGTTGCTAGCATGTTCGGAGCACCACTGAGAACTTAGTTCTAATGCATTTCTACCCACTGTCAAGGAAGTACATTCACAGCAGATCGCGTCTCTCGTCCAACCCGCCTGAAATTTCGGTCTTTAGTTATTTACTTATTTTTAGGCATTTGCAAATATACCTACTCTTTTTACCTATAATTGCACTTTCATCAATATTTTTTAAAATATTTAAAAAATACCAATATTTTATCAAAATATTTTTAAAAATATCAACATTCATTGGTTTTCAAATTAATATACGGCTTGTATAGATTAACCTTAAAAAAGCTAAGCTGACTGAATCTCCTGGAGTGAAATAATTATCTTCTCAAAGCACTAATAAGATGCAATTGCCTTAAAGATACTTTTTGAAAACTGCAAATTTTATCATTTTAAAAATATTTTGACAAAATCTGTATTTTTGTAAAGATTTCAAAATATTGATAGAACTGTAATTATAAGTAAAAGTGTGAGTCTGTTTGTCTCTCTCTCTCTATATATATATGAATCCTACACCGCCCGCCCCGCCCCTTCCTCATTATTATTATTATTTTGCCACAGATTCAAATGCCAATATCCAACGAAAGTAACAGATGCGGCGGCGTTGAATAAAAAATCAAACCCGTCGTCTGAACCAATTTAGGCCAGCCCTATGATCCTGCGGAGTTCACTGCGCATATGATCACTACCATTATCTAATAGTCGCCGAAATCGAACCAGAGGAAACTCCTTAGTCAAAAAGAGAGGCGCCAGGTTCTGGCCGTCCTCTTCAGAAAGTCTTACATAGCAGTCATCTACTTTGAAATTTCCACCCTTGTGGCGAGAGGCTTGAAAGAACGCGTTTGGATAAAAACAGGATAAAAAGAAAAGAAAAAAAGGAAAACCCATTTGGGCAACACTGAGCTTTTGATTGTTGCCCCAGAAGCAGATAATTAAGAAGAGACACCAAATATCCGGAGTCTTCGAGAAAAAAAAAAGCGGAATATTGGCAGCAACTGTCCACAACTTATGGAAAAAATGGAGAGAAACCATAAATAGAATTTGGGGAAATTTCACTACTACTCACTATTAAGTAATTCAGGCCCGAATAATGATAAAGATTATGTATTGAAGGCAATGATTTCCAATACACAAGTAATTACCATTTCCTAGAGATCTCTAAAACCTGTTTTGTGAAATAAGACTAGCTCATATTGATGTCTATGCCAAATAGAATCTAATGATTTCCTAATATTGTGGTGATGGCAGTGGCAGTAGTCTAATGAAAATAGATAAAGAAGATGAATCTTGATGCATCATACCGCTGGATGCAATTCCAATGCAGGCGACAACGCATGTTTGGATCGTCGTGTTCTCTTGCCTGGTAAATGGCTGCTTCAATAGCTTTGATTTCTCCAAGAACTTGGTCCATGTTTTCACGAAGAAGAAGCCCAACAGACCAGCTGACACGTTTAATGATGGCACAATTCCCGTCGTTAGCATCAACTTCATGACTATGAAGCTTAACATAACTCCCAGAAAAAGGCTAACAAAGAAAGCTCTGAAAGTCAGCTGTTCACGCCATGTTGGCGCTTCTCTGTCTTCAAAGACCTTCTCAATAGAGAAAATTTCTTCTGCCCTTGTTTTTTCTTTTTCTTCTTCTTTCTTGTTAGTTTCAACTCGGATGATGCTGCCCTCTGCGGAGGTGGATTCTTGTTCAATAACATTTTCGATCCGTTTGGTGCTCTCCATGGAAGAAAGTACTGCCTATGCTTTGAACGGATCCTTTGCAATTGAAAGGGAATTTTAATAGGCTAGAATGCCATGGGAGATTCTTGGGTTTCTTACTGCTAGGCAGACATTATATATAGAGATTCAGTAAGGCAGGTTCTGGTACAAGTCCTTCTATTGCAAGTTGTATGAAAAAAATGGTAGAGGCCAACAGCAACAAGTCCCTTTTATGGAATCCAACCTGACAAGGTTTCCTTAACGTATAAAAAAAAGTGGGAAAATATATAAAAAAAGTGGCCAACAATTTGTCCTACCATCAGAGCAAGCAAGGAGAACCATTAGAGCAGGGTGCAACTTGGTCCCGTTTGGGTCAATTCTTAGTTGACCCTATCCTAAGCCTATTTATAAAAATACTACCTTACCATATATTTACGTCGGTTCGATTCGAGGTCAAACTTATCATACTTTTTAAAAATTGGGCTGGTTCAGTTTTGGGTCAAAATTGATTCTTTCAAAATTAAGTTTGATTGAATTATTAACTAATAATATTGTCCTAGTTATATAGAATCTAAGTATGAATAAAGAATATTCTTTTAAAGTAAAGAAAACATGTCATAAAATATAAAATGAAAATAAATTAAAATTTATAAACTATTTTTATAAAAAATTATTAATGAGAAATATTAAAGTTTGGACTTCAACCGTTTGTTTGCTTACCTCATATCCACAAGATATCTCAATTATACTTTATTATTTCACTCATCATAAATATTAAAGTAAAGATAATTAATAATTTATTAAATAATGAGAGCAAAATTCGTTGAATAATCTATAAGCTTTAAAGCATAAATGCAT
>JAYJMB010000948.1:0-61686 GCA_036873735.1 Pouteria campechiana | reverse complement strand
CCCTTACTCACACTACTACAGAAAATTAGATTGGAGCAAGGTTCTAAATTTGGGTGCCCACGACAGCACCACCATTATTACATAAGCTATTAGGGATAGATAATATCCCAATTATGCGAGGGTACATCTATTAGTGGAATGGTAAGCATTTCATGGTATTGTATCCGTTAAAAGTTGATAGGGAATGTGGATGCCTGCATGGCATAAATTGATCTGTGGTGCCCGAATGGCACATCTATGATAGTATAGTATAGATATGAGGGGTTCAGAGTAATGGTATAAGTAGATATATGGTGCTTGAATGGTACATATATTTCGTGCCCAGATTGGAAAAGATGTGAGGTACCTGAAAGGCATGATTAAGGTATTAGTTTGAATATGGTATTAATGTGTATTGTGCCGGCATGAAACTGTTTTGAGATGGATTGCATGCATAGTTAATGATATATTAGATGATATGATTGTGGACATGACACTATTTTATTATATTATTTCTGTTATGCCTGCTTTCTAAGTTTGCTTAGACTCACACCTATTTATTATATGTTTTTAGCTGACAAGCTAGGTGAAGATTCTCAACTATGGATTGGGATTGATGAGCATGGGTAGAAGACAATTGATGAGATGGTAAAATGTTAGATTGGAATCCCATTGTAAAATTGTATAATGTGAAATGGTATAATTGTATTAAATTGTAAATGTTGTATGTGATGGCATGTCATATTAGTAATAAATGTATGTGATATTGAAAATGGAGTATTTTATTACCATCATAGGGTGATACAGATTTTGGTCTATGGGTGAGTTGGAAGGGTTTTATGGTTTATGTTATTGTTGATGATCATGTTTTATATTAGAAATTATTGATATGAATATTAGAAGATTATATGATCAATGTATAGGTTTATGTTCATATAATACAGGGTAGACTATGTTGAATTTATGGTAGGATATTTCTCTTAAGAATAGGAAAATTGTGGGATTATGAGAAGATTTTGCTTAAGAAGAAGGTAAATTGTAGCGTTCCACATTGTCCTCAATATGGGATGGTTAAAACACATAGGGTGGGGGTGCAGGGCATTACACCTCCTTTTCTTCTAGATCCTGCTCATCTCCTAGAACATCTTGGAAAAAGTCTTCTTCACTCTCATTATCACCTTCAACTTCTACTTCATTTCTTGTTGTTTCATCTTCTTGCATTGGAATATCTTCTTCACTATTTTTAGGGACTACTAAAATCAACCTCTACTTGCCATCCTCATGCTTAATATACCTCATCCTTCTCAGAGTTCCAATATTTATTTCATTATAACTTGAGGGACAAGTTGGAACTTCATGAGATAAATCAATTTCATAATGTTAAAATAATCTAGTTAGGTACATAGCATAAGGAAGGTGTCCATTTGCTTTATCTTTTTTATTGAACATATATTGCAGCATTGCATCCATTAAATCATACTCAAGATTATACACAATGCAGTAAATCAACAAACATTCTTGGATACTTACTGCATCATGTCCTTCATTTCTAGGGAACAACCAATTTGAACTCCACATAAGAGAATTCTTTATTTGTGAATTTACATTTCCTATTTGAGAGAGATTCTTTCCTAGTCAGACACTCAACAACTTCTTTTCTATCATGAGTTTAATAAGCTGAAACATATAAAAATTTCATATAATCATTGCAAACTCTTCAGCTGTAAAACTAATTTACTTTCCTCTGAGATAGGTAGAGTAAATATAAACTCCACCATCTCCTTCTTGTCGGAGAAAGAAGTAAAATAACTTAACTAGTCAATCATAGATCACCAACTTCTCTTCTAAAAACTCAAAAATGCCAAATACTCTCAACCATCCAACAAATTAAAACCCTTCCTCTTTAAAGAACTTGTAACTAAAGAACTTACCTTTTGTGTAGTTCTAGCATTTAAATTTCTTGTAGAACTCAGTTTTGTCCTTCTTTGATATGAAATTCTTCAATGTTGAATTTATTGGGACTTATTTCTTGAGTAAAGAAGTGTGTTTCTTTTGTGGTGGAGTTAGGACACTTTTTCTAGGAGTGTATCTTCCATGTATTGGAATGGGTGATTTTGGCATGGCTTTGGACTTTTTGGGTAATAGAGAAGGTTTAGTTTTGGAAAGAATACTTTTCCCATGGTTTGGTTTGGGAGAAGTATGAATGGGAGATGGAGATGATTCAATGTGTATTCTTGGCTCTGGTTCTTGAACTGGTTTAGTAAATGGAACTTGTGCTTCATCAACATTGATGGGATCTTCTTGTGTAGTTAGTTTGGCTGGAGTTTTAGAGGGATCTTGAATTAAAATTCCCCCTGTTCTTCTTGTTGTTCTGAGAGGAGAAGGTCCAGGGTTAAAATGTATCTACAAACTTTCTCTTCCCATTTTCCTCATATGTGGCCTTCTTTGCCACAACAACATTCTGTCTAAAAGACTGAAATGAAGATGACATTTAGGAATTTTGAAATCCAAGGATCAATTTGATTTAGATCAAAAAGCAAGATTAAAGCTTATTCAGATCAGAAGGTATGAACAGTAGAGAATACATTGCAAGAACATATAGTATGGAATAAGATAAGAGCCAAACTCAACACATTTTTTAGCGGACAACAGGTTTAATAATTGTCACAATAGCATCTAGACATTCTGTATTGTAATAATGTATAACCTATCAATATCTACTTACATTAATTATAGAATAAACACAAAACCAACTATAAAGACATTCATATAGATGTAAGAAATCAATGGAACAATAAGAATATTGATGACAATAGGGGTTGCCAACAACAATCATGACATATTTTAAAAAATAATGAATAATTGTATTTGAGACAAAGATTTGAACTAAGGTGGGGAGTGAATGTTAAAAATAAGAAATGAAAACTGAGATTCAACCCAAAAATTCAAGAGTTTTTCAACTCAAAACACATGAATGAAGCATCTCCTCACAACATAGATTTTTAACCATAGTATTCACATAATAAAATAGAAATATGTCAAAAATAGAATTCACATGGATGAATTTTAGACAGAAATAGAGGTTTTGTAATTTAAAAAACCCTAAAACCCCTAAAATTTTGATTTTTTGAAGCATAGCAAGGGTCTTTTAAAAAATTCTTCTCAAACAAAAAGATACATGCTTAATCGTCTTTGGGTATCAATTTTGCATGAGAAATAAATGAAAAAGTATAGGGATTTAGAAGTAAAACTTTAAATCCATGTATTCTAGGGAAAAACAAAAAAACCCAGAGAAGAATCTTGAAAAGTAGAGCATTAACATGGTTTTGATGAAGAAGGATGGAAGAAAATGACCAAAATCTGTCCAAAAGAGTAATGGAGAGGAGCAAGGGCCTTGAGGAGATGAATGGGTTTTTTAGAAACGAAAGACGAATGGGCCTTGAGTAAACATCTCGCCCAAATCGTGCATTTAAGTTACACTCTTGGATTTGAATCTATCGATGTTTATAATCTATCAATGTTTTGTAAAATAAATAAAATTCATACATATTTCTTTTTTTCATGAAGGCTATGAATTATGCAAATGGATCAATAATGAGTAGCTCTCTTTTATTTGCAAAAACCTATTAGTGGAAAGTGGTTTTGTGAAAATGTCTGCCTATCTTTCAATTGAACGTGATCCCTAATAAAGTAATATCTTATCTCAATGTGTTTCAAACATTAATATAATATTGGATTTTTAGTCAAATTTATTATGCTTATGTTATCACATTTAATAGGCACCATTCAAAATCATAGTCACTTAACTGTTGTTTCATCCAAAGTATTTGTGCACCACAACTATGTAACACCTGGTAGTATTAAATTGTAGATTATTATTAAAAAGTTGTGATTTTAAATTTTATATAGTGAGGAAATTGAAATTTTGATTTGGAGTAGGAGAAATTATGAATCAAGATAAAATGGTGCATACTGAATTTAATAAGCACATGTGAAAATAATGCTATGATTAAATTGCAGTTGATAAACCCAAATGTTGGGTATTTTGATGATTAATTAATGAAAAAATTATGATTTTAATGCATTAGAAAATGTATAATAAATAAAAAAAAATAAAAGTTTGTGACATGATGTATAATTTAAGATGAAAATTAATGTGTATATGTTTTAATATTTACATGATGTCATTTTAATTATGGAAGAAAATTATTACATTTTGTGGGTACAATTTATGTGGCAAAATCATATAAAAATTAGTCTAAAGTAATGAAATTAAATAAAGGAAAGATTGAGAAAAATTCAAAACTATAGAAGTCTATTTTAAGAAAACATCAAATTTGGAAAATGGGTCATTTGTGTTTAATTTGTTTGACACATATAATGGATGAATTAGAAAATGTGTTCAACATAATAGATGTAGATATTGAAATTATATTTTCAAAAAATTAACAATCACTTAATTTTGATATTGGATGAAAATGTTTTGATCAAAACAGTGAGACTGTTCTAAATTGCTAAAAAGCAATGGTGTGAATTATTAGACCACTTTAATTAAATTTTTTTGACATATTTTTGGGATGATTTAGAAACTATTTTCAACACAAAAGTTGTATTTATTTAATATATTTCTAATGACTCAAAAAAATATGTCATTTGGATATCATATGAAAAAGATATGATGAGATTACTGAGGTTGTGTCTGGTGAAAAATTAAGGATGAAAAATAACAGGATTAAATTAATAAAATTAAAAATTGTGCATTATTTATGCAAATAATTTTGAAAATTTGTATAAAAGATCCATTGGAAGATATATATATTTATGATGTGGAATTTATAAGTGATTTATTCATTTTAAGTAATAATTAAGGGTTAATTATTAGTATGTGAGTGATGACCCATAATTTGATTAAGGCAAGATAATCATGATTTAAATGATATTATTTCTATTTATTTATGAAAAATTATTTATGTAATTGATATAAACATTTGAGGGAATTATAATATCAAATTAATTGTGATATTTGAAGAGAATTAATGATGAAATGATGGAAATTATGGGTTGTATGTGTATGTATGGAATAGAAATGCCTTGGTGGAGTACCAAAATGGAGCAATACTTAAGTGCTCCACCATCTTCACATCTCCCACCCTTCTCCCTCTCTAACACCCATAGAAATCAGCCCCATTGCTACCCATTCACATCCCCATCTCCCCACCAAATCTTGCATCAAAATTTTTGATTTCTCTTACAATCAACCTTACACCATTAGTAAACCTCATTACAACCCATTTGGACGTGCAAGGGAGGAGAATCCTCAAGTAATCTCTATTTTTTTGTTGCATCTAGTGGATAGGGTGAAGATCAAATTGGGATTTGCATTTTTTTTAAGGACTCAACACAAGGATTAAAGGTAATTGCTTCCCCTAAACTAATTTCAGATTTTCTAGTTGCTAGGGTTTTATATGATGAAAATGTAATCTGTTTGGGGATTTTTGGTGTGGATTGATTGGAGAATTATTGAGGGAAATGATATTGAGGGTTAATGCAATATTTTAATGGTGATTTGGGTGTGATTTATCTGCTTATGTTGTTGTCCATGAAATGGACAGCAACACATACATGGATATTGGTTGAGATTTGGGCGTGATTGGAGGTTGGACAGAATATTAAATGAATTTAAAGTTTAATAGGTTAATTATTAAGATTAATTGCTATTAATTATGTTTGGTTATGAATGTTTAATGATGGAAATGCATTTTATACACTAAATGTTGCTAGAAAATGCAAGTTAAATCATGCATGTAACATGTTTGGTAAAATAACCCAAAGAGAGGCCATGTAGCTATGAATAATGAATTAGGGCAGCTGGTTTGATTTATTTGGGAGGTAATTAACTTGATAATGGTGTAATTCTAAGGACAATTTAGTTAGAAACATATTATAGGTTGAAAATCTCAATGGAAATGCATCTTGAAAATCACCACAAAAATAGGTAGCTATATGGATAGTTTGTACACTTGGAAATTTGGTTTATTTTACTTCAATTGAGTAAAATGTAAATGTAAACAGCTAGTGAAATACCTTTGAAAATGTAATGGATATTGTTATGGAAAGATGGTTTACAGTTCACCAATTAGTAATTTGTATATTGTTATGGAAGGTGATGTTTAGGGATGATAATTAGATCATGAATAGAGTATTCAAATAAAGGAAAAACTAGAAATATGACTTGGTGAAATTTCACCTAATAGTGTAGTTTATGGAATTGAGTTTGATTTCCATTTGACATATGTAAATTGAATAGTGGTTTATGTGACATGTTTAGGATTATTCAACTAGTGATGGAAGCTAAGTTACGAATTTGAAGGATGGTGAAAGGAACATTTTTTAAGGTAAGTAGGCTACCTTCTTTGTTTGTTGAATGCATGAATGGGGATATAGAATATCCCCTTGTTTGAAATCTGGGCATGTATGTTTTGTTTTTGGGATTGTTAATATCCCTTGCTAGTCTAAAGAATAAAATTTATGATTTTTCTAATTATTGAATGTTAGGGATAGATGTTATCCCTTATTTTAGGCATAAAGACATTATTTTTGTGTATGAACACTTAAATGCGAGGAATAGAGAGTATCCCTAAATTGAAATAGTGAATGATTATGATCTAAGGTAATTGTATTGTGTAGCAGGGATAATAAATATCCTAGTCTAAAATTCTTTTGAATGTGTAAATGTATTTTGAGAATAGAGGATATCCCAGGCTGTTATAATAAATGACAATTATCATACCATGTTAGATAAATGTGTGTATTAATGGAATGATGAACATTCTATGATAAAGTATAATTATGTATAGTGTGCTTGAATGGTATAATTTTATATTTTATGCTTATTGAACATGATGTTAATATGTGGTGCTTGCATGGCATGATATTTGACTTCTATTATTTTATGCCTGAAAGGCATAGGACGTGCATGAAAAGAATAAGAATTTGAGCCTCATCATATGATTATTTTGTATTGTTCATCTCAGGACAAGATGATAATGTGTTGTATGTATGATGATGAATGAAGATTGGAATATACTATTGTTTATACATATTTTGGGTTAGAATATGTTATGTTGATTAATTATTTCGGACTCACCCCTTCTTATTCTATTTTTTTAGCTGATAGGATAAGTAAAGAATCCCAATTGTGGATTGGGACTGTTAATCCAGACTTGAAGACATTTTAATTATGAAATGGTAAAATTGGATTGAAATACCTTCATATTATATCTTTGTAAATTTCAAGTTTAATTAAATTTCTATAATAAGATTATAATGATATATATTGTATAGCATGGGCATGTTATAGCAATATAATCGTAATTATAGTTGTGTGATTGCCATCATGACCCGGTTCCAATCTTGGGTAGAGTTGTGAGTATGGGTCTGGTATTTACTGTTTAAATATAATTATTGGTTTATATTTTAGAATTATTAATTTTATGTGATATCACACATGTATATCAAATGCAAATGCCTTATATTTCAGGGGAGACTCTGTCGAATGTTTGGTAAGATTCTTCTCTGGAATATAAGATGGTAGCATACCACATCAGCCTTGGGGTGGCGTGGTTAAAACGCATAGGGTGGGGGTATGAGGCATTACAAACTAGCTCCAGCTATGTATTTAGCATCAACTATTGATAATGCAATAGTACTTTATTTTCTAGAGTACCAAGATACAAGCATACTCTCTAGGAACTGACAAATTGCACTAGTACTTTTTCTATCCTCTTTATATCCGACATAGTCGACATCAAAATAACCAACTAAATCAAATGAAGATCCTCTAGGATACTAAAATCCTAAATAAGATTTTTCCACAAGATATTTGAAAAAACATTTGGCAACAGAAAGATGTGACTCCTTTGGATTTGACTGAAATTGAGTGCACATGCACACATTAAACAAAATGTCAAGTCTACTAGTAGTTAAATATAACAAAGAACCAATTATACACCAATATAACCTTTGATCTACATTTTTACCATTTCATTTTTATCCTTTTTGATACTTGCACTCATAGGGGTAGGCATGCATTTTAAGTTTTTCATTTTAAACTTTTTTTAACATTTCGTTGATGTATTTTGTTTGTGAAATGAAAATACCTTCATTAGTTTGTTTTACCCGTAGTCCTAGAAAAAATATCAGTTCACCCATCAAACTCATTTCAAATTCACTTTTCATCAAAATTTCAAACTCCTTTCAATATTTTTCATTTGTAAAATCAAAAATGATATCATCTACATAAATTTGTATAACAAGAATGTCTGAATGAATATGTTTAATGAATAAGGTTGTATCAAACTTTCCTCTTTGAAAATTTTTACTTAGTAAAAACCCACTCAGTCTTTCATACCAACTTTTGGAGCTCGTTTAAGACCATATAATGATTTTGTAAATTTAAATACATAATCTGGATGTAAATGATCTTCAAAGCTTGGAGGTTGTTTGATGTAAACTTTTTCATTTAAATATCCATTTAAGAATGCATTCTTTACATCCATTTGAAATAATCAAAATTGTTTCAAAGATGCAAAGGCAAGTAACATTCTTACGGCCTCAAGTCTGGCAACAGGTGCAAAAGTCTCATCATAATCTATTCCCTCTTCGTGGGAATATCTTAGGCTACTAAACATGCTTTATTTCTTATAATAATCTCAGATTCATCAAGTTTATTTTGAAAGATCCATTTTGTGCCAATTACAAACTAATCATTTGGTTTTGGCACAAGTGTCCATACATTGTTATGTTTAAACTGATCTGGTTCTTCTTGCATAGCTATGTTCTAGTTTTCATTTAAAATGACATCTTTCACTATGTTGGGTTCAATGCAAGATAAGAAAGCAAAATTATCACAGACATTATGAAGTGACCTACAAGTTATCACTTTGCCATACACATTTCCTATAATATCCTCTAATGGATTATACTTGTGAGTATGAACTGACTAGAATGATTCAGATAAATCATATTCACTTACCTATTTTTCATGAGTTTCAATGTATTACTCAAAAAAATGTGATGATTCAGCTTCTGGTAAATCTTTAAATCCTTGTCGAGCTTTATTTGCTGCTTCAAGGAAATCAAATTTCTCATTATCATCATCTGCATCATCAACCTTTCTCAGTCAGGAGTTAGTCTTTTCAAATTTTACATGAACTGACTCTTCTACAATATATGTTTGATTATTGTAGATTTGGCATACTTTGTTGGTAGAAGAACACCCTAGAAATACACCTTCATCACTTTTCTTGTCAAATTTACCATGGTTATCCTTTTTATTATTCAAGACGAAGCATTTATAGCCAAAGGAATGAAAATATGCAATGTTTGGCCTTCTACCTTTCCACAATTCATAAGAAGTTTTTTGTAGAATTGGACGAATGTAAACATGATTGATTATCTAACATGTAGTGTTTACAGCTTCAGCCCAAAATCTATGAGGAAGATTTGCATCAAGTAACATTGTTCTAGCCATTTCAACTAAAAACTCTATTTGTCCTTTCAACTAATCCATTTTGTTGTGGAGTTCTAGGTGCTGAAAAATTATAAGTTATTCCAAGTTCATCACAAACGTTAGTGAACTAAATGTTTTAAATTATTTTCCATGATCACTTCATATTGAGAGAATTTGTTTTCTACTTTCATATTGAGAGAATTTGTGTTCTACTTTCCATGTTTTAAACTTTGTGATAAAATTTCTTGAAAAGCTCAAAACATTCATCTTTTTCACTTAAAAATGGTACCCAAGTATATCTTGAAAAATCATCAACAATTATGTACCCATACTATTTGCCACTTAAATGTCTTGTTTGTGTAAGTCTAAAAGATCCATATGTAATAACTCAAGAGGCTTTGTGGTAGAAACAACATTTTTTTATTTGAAAGAAGTTTTTGTTTTGTTTGCCAAATTGGCATGCATTATATACATGATCCACATTAATCATCATTTTTGGTAAACCTTTTACAAGATTGAGTTTCATAAGCTTCTTAATTGTGTACATGTTGGCATGTCCAAATTGTTTGCACCACAACAAAGCCTCATTGTCAACTGTAGATAGACACTTTACATGATCTACGCTAAGGTCCAAAGTATACAGATTTTCAGTAAGCTTTCCACAATATATACTATTTCCTACTTCATTGTGAATGATACATTTATTATACTTAAACACAACTTTAAAACCTTTGTCACATAATTGACTTATGCTTAAAAGATTGCGTTTAAGACCTTCTACATAATACACATCAACAATATCCATACTGAAATGCTTACCATACCTATTCCTCTGATTATTCCTTGATTATTATCTCTAAAAGTTACTCTACCTTTATCCTGATAAGACAAAGTTTTGAATAAATGCTTGCTTTCTATCATGCGATGTGAACATCCACAGTCAAGGTAACAATTAGATTTTATTCTTAAAGTCAAGCATACCTGAAAAAGAAAAACTCAAGTCTTTGGTACCCACATCTTGGGTCATGTTTGTTAGGTATGAAAACAGTTTGTTTAGGCACCCAGATCAATTTTATCCCATTATTTTGCAATCTTTTTACTATACAATTGTAAGCAACATGCACAAATTTATTACAAAAATAACATTGCCCTTTATGAAAGTTGAAAGTTTTCCTTCTGAAATATGTAACATGATTCTGATAATTTAAACACTTGTTCTCCATCTTACTAATTATATTTCTCAAAGAAGTACAACACAATTTCAACTTTTGGTTTTCATCCAACAGCTTCTTTGAGTCTTTTTTTAGAAGGTCATTTTCAGATTTCAATTATGAATACTCATAAAAAGAACATTAAATTCTAGCTATATTCTCAATATCACTTCCTTTTGAATTTGAAACTCCTTTTTCAGCTTTGCATATTTTGCAGTTATCAACTTTTATTCATCAAGAAGTTTAATCTGTTCTTTTTACAATTCAAACAAGAACTCATCATAACTTACCTCATCTGAACCATTGCTCTCTTTTTCTTCATCTTCATATGCCATTAGACTAATGTGACACTCATTATCAGATTTGGAATCCATAGAGATAGATGAGGAACTATCAAACCAAGCTCCAAAACTCTAGGATTTTTGGTTCTTCTTTATATCCATTTTGACAGGACTTTCTTTAGATGTCCACTTCCACCACAATTATGACATCTAAGTTCCTCTTCTTCCTTTTTGAAATATGTATTAGCTTTGAATTTTCTATCACCTTTCTATTTTGCACTCTTTAAGTTGCTGCAAATCTGTTCTTTGAAGAAATTTTTTGAATTGATGAATGAGCATAACAATTTTCTTATCTTCTTCACCCTCATTAAGATTAGACTAATCAGAATTAACTTTAAAACTAACATATCTCTTATATTTTGATTCAATTTAATTCTTCTTGATGACATGCTCATGTGATAGTAGTGATCCCATCACGTCATCAACCTTTAACTTTGAGATGTCTTTTGCTTCTTCAATAGCCGTCACTTTTGTTGTCCAAGCTTTAGGTAAAGATCTAAATATTTTCTAAACTTTGTCCTTCTCAGTAATCTCTTTTCCAACACCTTTCAATGCATTGACGATCTTGGTAAACCTATGATTCATCTCAATAATGGATTCATTAGGAAATATTGTAAACAATTCATAATCATGCATTATAAGGTTTATTTTTGTCTCTTTCACTTGCGATGTGCCTTCATGGATAACTTGAAATTTCTCCTATATGTCTTTTGCAGTTTTTCAATTTAACACTCTTTCAAATTCAGTTTGAGAAATAGCACAATACAACAAGCTTTTAGCTTGTTCATTTGTTGAGATTTTTGCTTTCTGTTCTGCTATCCAGGTACTTGTTTTTCCTTCGGGGTTGTAAAACCATTGTCAAAAATGCACCATGAAGACATGTTATAACCATTAAGACACTTTGCATTCTTAATTTCTATAAAGGATAATTATCTCCAGTTAGATATGCAAGTCTATTTGCAGATAATCCCTCTAGAAAGCTAATTGATCAAAATGCAAATCCACTACTTTCATATTCATTTCCATTTCCACCATTATTATCATTTCCACTTTCAGTTTTGCTTGTTGTATCTATAATAGATAACTTTGAGCAATACAAAAATAACTTTGATACTACTTATTAGTCTCATATTATGGCTAGACTCATGCAATATATGGCACTGATTCAAATCCATAACATAAACAATCACACAAAAATCGAAATATAGAGTTTATAGTGGTTCGACACTCTTTACCTATTACACTCTCTAAGTCACAATCATAGACTTGGGTTCCACTAGTCAACTTAATCACAATGTTATAGTGGTACAAACACTCTATTCCCTGGACTTATACCTCTAGTTGACAATATAGATGAATCACTTATACACTCTAAAATGATTCAACTATCTCTAGGTTTATAACCCAAACCATGGTACAACCAGCACAACAAGGGAGATAATAAAAAGAAGCTTACAACCAATTCAATTCTCAAGTGACTTTAGTACTTTAGTTAACATCAAATTATCTAACTTCATTCACTTGCAAAATAGATGTTAGAATTTCTTCATAATCTTGACTTCTTGACGTTCTCTTAATCACACAACAAGATCTCACTCTTACTTTCTTCAACAAAACTCCCATTAATATAGATGTTCAATTACTGGGAGATAATCTCTCAAAGGATATTAAAGAAAATGTAAAATAGCTTCAAAACTAGATCTTTGTAACTGGCAGCAATGGTCCCAAAACTGTCAATGTTTACCAAAAAACCATAGATGCTTTCATAAAGAAATTTGTTGAAGTTTAACTTCACCAGATTTCTCCCTAACTACAAATCCATTGAGGTTTTGACTAACTAAAAATTTTGCCTGATTTGCATTCGTCGAGGTTTAACATCACAAGATGTGTTGCTAACTTCAAATCCATCGAGGTTTTTGACCATAAAATGTCGATGGATTTCGCTATCTGACATCTTCCTTCCTTAACCAGTTTCCAAAACTTGTTTACATTCATTCGATCATATTAAAGCAACCTAGTTACATGCATTTCATTTCATTCACATAAATCAATTACATTTATATCAATCCACTCTACATCAAATTGTGTATTATCATCAAACCATATAGCAAAACTTATTCCATACATGCTTGTTCATCATCAAAACATGAAAACAGGAGTCAAATAAACTGGTTCATCCATAACATGAAGTTTGTCCAGTATTAACTTTGGATAATTACAGAGTAAAGAGGAATTCATCCAACTTCATCTGACTAAGAGAAGCTAAAGAACAACGGTGAACTTCATCTATATTCCTAGCTGACCAACTTCGTCTGCGCCATCACAATTTGTCCTAACTTCGAACAAATGCAAGTAGAAGAAACCTTGTCTAACGAACATCTTTGTTTGTAACTTACTTTGAAACAATGAAACATGTTGAGTCATACATGTATTATGATGATGATCCACACATATATAATAGATAATTTTGATGAAAATAAAACTTATACTAGATTTGCATTATGCTAATGATATTGTTAATATTGGAAAACAAGAATTAGAACTATACATGTGCCTAATATATACAATTCATGTTGATCCATGTGCATAAATTATTTACTTTATAATGATAATGATCACATGATTATAAGAATTGGAACATTACCTAAAAGTTGTATATGAATTACTCATATATACAATTAGAACACTTTTGAAATATTTCAAAAACTTTAATAGTATTTTGGAAAGTTATTTTTGCATCCTCAGAGGTCCTAAAGTAATTTCTCAAAAATTATGAGGCTTGTACTCAAAGTAGTTTCAGAAACTCTAAAACAACTCTTTAATTCTTCAGGACCAGAAAACTCTGAAACTAGCACCCAATACAACTTTTAAACCTCTGAAATTACAACATCCAATTGACTCCTCTGAAGTTAAGTCATAAACTTTGAAGTCATATCATAAACTCTAAAGTCATTTTAGATACCTTGAAGAATTATTTCAGAGGCTCTAAAGTCTATACTTGATATATTTCAGAAACCTTGAAACCAATCTTCCAATCTGTTTATTCAATGATAAATTACTTCAGAAGAAAGCATATGAATTCTAATGTATATTCCAACTTCTAACAGCAAGCATACATGCATACTTTGCTATGATTTGAAATGTTTTGTTATAAGAACAAATTATCAAAATACATCTTTTAAATGCTTTGCTAGAATGACATCAAGATACATTCTTAATTGGTTATCTTCCAAAAATCTCTTACTTATCTATGATTACCTGATAAACAATCATATAATCCATTATGCAATCATCTTGTTATCATATGTTGGATCTTTTATGAATATATATATATATATCTATATATTCTATATGGAAGTATTAACTGATGAAAGAAAGAAATCATAATCGGATGAAGTTTGTAGAAAATATATAGATTAAAGAAAACATCCATGCTTCAGAACGTATGTATATCATGAATGGATAATTATAGAATGTTTGGTAAACTTCAAGGAAACATGTGTATAATTAATTATGTATGTCTTCATAAATAGAAAAATATGAAAAATATAAGAATAACAAACATGCCTAAATGTACCTTTCTTTATCAAAGCACTAATACATTATGACTATCCATGATCTACAATTTATGGAAACTCATTTATGGATATTCATAATTGAATAATTTACTTTGACATTACATAGTAAATGCATGAGATTTAATAAAACCATGGGTGTATGAACAAATAAAAGAAAATATACTTAATACACACATCTATTACAAAGTATGAATCAAATATACTATTCATACTTCATATATACTACTTGTGACAAATGCGTTTATTTAAAATAAAAGATGTCAAAGTTTTAAAAAGAAGCAAAATGCAAAAACACAATTGAAGGATGCCAGCCACTTGGCAAACCACTTGGCAATAAACAGTCAGATGAATCAAGAAATGAAGCACCAAAAGATGAACCACCTAGCAAATTCTCCAATCGCTTGTGCCTATTGCCTGGGAGCACAGCTGGTATGGCTGCCGCTTATCATACCGTCTTCTAGGAGATAGCAAGATTCACTTGGAAGAAAAGCTAGAAAAATATCCACAGCCGCTTGGCCTAGCCACCTGGAATGTCGCCTAGCGCACTGCCACTTGGACCTGGCGCTTGCAATACTACCTGATGATACCCAACGGTCGAAAATTTGAACGTTACAAGTAATGAAAATTCTAAGCTCCTCATCCAATGATCAAGTTTTCAAAATCTATTTAAGGAGCACTCAAGGGACGTTTGAATAAGATGATAGAGAGCAGAAAAAGAGAAAATTCAAACAAGAAAAGAGAAAAATCATCTTGCAAATCCTAAAGGCCAAGATCTACCACTTTCATATTCCAAAAGAGCTTTCATTCTTCAATCTCCTTCAAGGCCAATCTCTCCATAACATGAAGGAAGAGCTTTTGCAATAAGAAGAACTGTATCTAAGATCTTCCTCAGCACTCAACAAGAAACATGTCAAAAAGTGTAATTTCTTATTTCATTATTTCATTTGTAGAAGTTATTGGTTAGCTTAAAAATCAGGGTTAAAGTTGTTGGTAAGTTTGTGAAAACCAACATTGTTAAAGTTTTTGGTAAGCTTGTGAAAAACAACATTGTTAGAGTTATTGGTGAGCTCGCAAAAACCAATTTAGCTTAGGAAAACTAAGTGTGATTCCATAAAAGATTAGTGGAAATTGAGTGCAGCAAGTAAGGCTGACTCAGAGAGTGGAGTAGGTGCCAAGAGAGGGCCTAAACCACTATAAGTTATGTGTGCTATCTGTTCTTGATCTTTTCTCTATATTCTTACTTGTTTTATCAATTGCTTCATTTTGATTAGCACACCAACATAAAAGAAAGAGAGGGATTTGATCAAATAAGGGTTAAAAGAAGTGAATTTCATAAAACCCAATTCACCCCCGCTCTTGGGTTCTAGCCTATCCTATTGGGACCAACAGAACAAAGCATTGGACAAACTAAGTCGACCAAATTCATCTGAACTTATTTTTTTCTTTACAAAATGGTGAAATTGTCAGCAATGTAGCATATCCTCGTCCGACACTTGCCTAAACCAGAAATTCATCTTCTTCAAGGTTGGTGCTACAAATAAGAATTAATTAGAAGACAAATTTCATGTAGGAGCTCTTCAAAATGGTCTTCTAAAATTAATGAAGGTTGTCTACCACCAACGACTGAGATTCAAAGCTGATATAAATGCAGCAATGGTGAAACAAAGTAGAAGAAGAACCCAGTGAGAAAACAAGTAATTTCTTCCAAAGAGTATTCATCGAGCTGCAACCTTCTATATTCAAGAGATTTGAGCCTTGCATTTAAATCTTCCATAACGTCCAATAAAGACATTCAACTACCATTTAAGAAGAGCATTTACACCTATACTCAAGTTTTAGAGTTCTTCCCCTATGCAATCTATGAAGTACTTGTATAAGTCCTTTCAATATATATATTCTTAATCATGAATTGCCTTGAACTGGCAGTTGAGACCGGACTCAAGATGAGTTGTGATTTTCTAATGTGTAGAAAAGAGCTATATTGATTATGAACCCTAGAGCAATCTAGAAGAGTGTTCATTGCAGTAGTTTATGCCCCTTAGAACTGGAATCCCACACTAGTTTATGCCCCTTAGAGCTGGAATCCTGCAGTAGTTTATGACCCCTGAAGCTGATCCAGAAGAGTGTGGGTTAACTGTGTTTTGGCCCCCTAGAGCTGGAATCTAGAAGAGTGATGGTTGCAATGATTATATTACATTATACATAGTAGTGGAACATAAGACACTAAGAGAAGAGTGTTCTTGGAAGAGTGGAATAGAGTGTTGATTCGAACTACTATAAAAATCCTTATGACTTGATCATTTAAGTGACATCTATTAATTACTTTACTTATTAGTGGGACTATACTATAAGAGAGGTTTTTAGAAAAAACTTTTAATTACTCAATTCACCCCTCCCCTCTTGGGTTGCCTTATCATAGGGACCAACAACTATAACTCTTTGCACATTCACAAGGAATCAAGAGTGGGCAAGATAATGTTCGAGTTGAAATTCAAGACATGTATGACATCTGAATGTTTTCTTTTGAGTCAAGTTAAATCTGTTGACGTCTTTGAGAGTTGAACTTGATTAGTATTGAGTTTGCCATTGTTTTGAAAATTTATACTTTTTGATTTCTCTTTACTCAAGGACTCACAAATTGGTAAGTCTAAGGGTATTTGATAAGTGAATTAATTCTATTCTCTTATATTGAATATTGTCTATGCTTAATATTTACTAATTCTTGAGAATTCTATGTGAAATTTATGTTGGTTTTTGTGTGTTTTGTAGGACATTAGAAAGTGGAGAAAAATGGAGCTAAAAATGGAGAGAAGAGGCTAAAAAAGTTGCAGAAGCTGAAAACAAGTGCTGAAATTAGAGTGTGAACTGCATTGTTCAGGCAATAGAAAGTGGTGCCATGGTGCCAATGCAAATGAAGAAACGCAACGTGAAAGCAATAGAAAATGGCATCGCAATGCCTATGCAAGTCAAGATGTGTGTGTACTGTTCATGCTACTAACCCTAAAGAACTAATATAAAAAGAGGCTTAGAGCAGCATCAAGGGGGGGGCGCATTTTGGGGTTTTGGGAGAGCATTTTAGAGGCTAGAGAGAGAAGAAATGAGAGGGTTTTTGGAGAGGCTTTTAGGAGGAAGAAGCTTCAAGTTGGAATTCAAAGCCAAGCATCATTGGGAAGAGTTTGCTACAACTCCAGTATTTATTCATTTTGTGTATTCCATCTTAGTCATCTTTTGTATCTTGGATTAAAGTTAGGAATTGAATTTTGAGAATGTTGTATTAATGTGATATGGATTTTTCTTCAATCATGAGTAGTTAAACTCCTGTTTCTAGAGGGGAGATGGATCTTATGCTAACATTATGGTGTGATTAATGAGTTATATGATTGAGAGTTCTTGTTGGTTTATTTATGATGCTTTATTCTTAATGCTTTCAATTCATTATCCATTTATTGAATGAATGAATATTTGGGATTTGATACTCGAGAGAGGTAATTGTGAATAAGATCTAGGCATCATAACATGAGAGTTTAGATGACTCGTGAGAGCATTTAGGTGTTGTGAAATCATTCAAAAGAATCATAGATTTTAATGTATTCTTGATCTTTTAATTTTTATAGGGATATCGAAATTGGGACATTGAGAATAGCTCAACACTTGAGAGAGGGAGTTGAGTGAATTGTCATTCTTGATTTAAACTAGTGAAACAATCGATGTATAATGAGTTAAGAGCACCATGATTGCACTATTAGTGAAATCGATCATCTAGCGCTTCTTTACCTTGATTTCTTCCCACTAAAATCCCATATATATTTGTTTCTTGTTTAAATTTTTATTATTTGATTTTTCAAATAAAATTAGGATTATTTACTACAAGAGATAGTGATTAATTGTAATTTGCAATCTATGTAGAGATGATAACTTTCTTACCATTATACTATAAAACTTGACACCATATGCTTGCGGTAGTATTGCAGTGAACAATCACTCCTAATTGCAACTATATGAGAGCTTTATTCATTCTACACACGCTTGGAAAAGATCTCAAAAAATCAGAAAGCCTCATCTTTCAAAGTAAGAAATATTACCCAAGTATATCTACTATAGTCATCAATAATGACATATGCGTAATATTTCCCTCCAAGGCTCCTAATTCTTGTTGGTCCCACTAAGTCCATATGTAGTAGTTGATGTAGCTTAGTTGTGTATACTTTTCTGTTTGATTTGAAAGACTCTTTTACTTTCTTTCCTCTCATGAAAGCATCACACAACTATCCTTTATCATATTTTAGTTCAAGTAAGTCAACTATAAGGTCTTTTTGGTGTAATCTTTCAATTATGTCTTTGTTTGCATATCCTAATCTTCTATACCACAATAAGGACTCATCGTGACTAAGAAGACATTTGGCTTGGATATCAAAAAAGTCTATAATATACATATTCCCATGCTTTTGCCTAGAACTACAACCGAGTCATGCTGATCTAAGACTGAACAAACATGAGATTCAAACTAACCTTTTATCCACTATAACAGAACTGGATAACAATTAGAAGATTATGCTTCAATTCTTGAATTAATAGAGCATAAAAAATAACTATAGAATGTAGTTGGCCGACCTTACCAATCCCAACTACTCTACCTTTCCCATTATCTCTGAAGGTTACTGTTCTACCATTTTTCTCTTTCAGCTCAGTGAACAACTCCTTCTCACCTGTTATGTGTCTTGAGTAACCATTGTCAATGTACTACGTGCTGCTTTTTATAGCTCTCAAACAAACCAAGAATGATAAGGTTAGGCTTTAAACTTGGGTACCCATTTGTGAATGGGTCCAAGGGGGTTAGTGGCAACACATTTTGGTACCCATTGCTTCTTAGGTGCCACTACTCTAATGTTTGAAGACTGATTTGCATTTACTACATCTGCAACTATTTTAGGAATCCAAACCATAGTTTGTTTGGTCCTCTATTTTCTTCTAGAACTATAAGTCTATTTCTTATGTTGCTAACCACCTTTATTCTTTGGTTTCATTCTAAAAGGGCTAGAGGTCAAAGTTTGTTTAGGGGCATTGTTCTTTGCCTAGATCTGCTCAAGTTCATGAATGGTGCGCTGATCACTCTTGAGCTTTTCATTTTCATCTTTTAATTGGTAATTTTCAATAGCTCATTCTTTGTCTCCTTGTACTTGCCTTTTAGAGCCTTGAAATCAACATATAGACTTTCTAATTCTTCTAGAAAATTTTGGGATTCAAGTTCAAAAGTTGCTTCACCTTCATTAATTACCATGATGTTAATTCTGATGTGGTATTCTTCTTGATCTCCTTTTGTTGGTGATAGTCTACTAAATTTTTCTTCATGATCATCCTCACTATCACTTGCACTTTCGTGTAACATATTCTCAAGAACTTCCCATGCTACAAGTGCTTTCTTCTTTTTGTTAAAATTTTTGTTGTTGTTATTATTATTATTCTTGTCATTGTAGTTGTTATATCTTTTTAGTTGTTGCTCCCCATGCTTCTTGTTAGGCTCTTGGCAATCATATCTCATGTGACCAGGTTTGCCACAATTATAGTAGGTGGGGACTTATTTTTTCTTGCCACAATCATATTCAGTGGTATATTTGTCTTTTGTGTTTGTGAAAGTCTTAACATCTTTGCTAATTTTTCATAACTTATAGTCAGTGGCTATCAAAAAATTATGCATATTCATTTTTTAGTATCCATAATTGATGCCATAAAAAAATGGAAGTCTAGTGCTTGACTGTCCCTTAGTTACAATTTTGTGGAATGTATTGGCCATAGGGACCAATTCAAGTAGTTTAAAAACATCCACTTATCAAGTGTAACTATTGAAGCCTTTTAATAGGCTGATTTGTACAAAGATAAAAGTGGAACAAAATAAATGTTTTGCAATAAACATAGAGAATATCAAACTCTAAACAGTTATAGTAGAGGATGGTCTTTGCACAGTGTAGTTATAAGAAGAACTTTAATGTTTGAGTAAATGCTCTACAAGTTCTTTCAAAAAATTTCTTGCTCTTGGAATGACCTCTCTTTACTGCTTTTAAATTGGGATTAAAAATCTGCTCGTTGAAGAAGATGATTGGGATTAAAACTAGGATTTTTTTCCCATTGAAGCGTTCTCATGGGTTCTTGTTGTTTGAAAGCTTTTGGCATTGTCTGAAGTTGTAATTTCTAACATGTGAATCATTCGGCCTGCAACAAACTTTACTTGACTTTGTCTAAAAATTTTGCTGTGTAGAAAGTAAAATTTCAGACTGAGAAGTGACATGAATTACTTTGCCCACATGAGAGAACATTGCCTTTGTCTATGGATGAGTTAGCAATGTTTGAAGTTAAATTTTGGACTGACATACCCTGTAATAGCAAATTTTTAAGCTCGGAGTTGAGCTTCTAGCATCGTGACTTCATACTTCACCAATGTCTGAAATTGAATTAGCCTCCAAACCAATCTTCATAATGTCCAAACTTAGCTCCGCAGTGTTCAAACCTTTGCTTGATTCCAAAATTTAGATTTACATTGTCTGAATAGTGTTTCTCTTCTTCTGAAGTATGTTTTTGAAGTCATGTTTGTGTTCGAACTTGGGCATTAGTTTGACTAGCTTTTAAAATATTTGGGAATGTATTGCAAGTGACTTTGAAGCTTGTATGTGATGCCTGTTATACTCCTTAAGCATTTACATTTTCTGCCTTTGATAAATGGTGGATCTTGTCTTTGATTTTATCTTGTGTGTACTGTCCACTTTTACTAAAGTTATTTAGTTGATTTATATATGAATATACAACACACTTGAAAATAACAGTTAGTAGCTTAACCATTCACACATATGTTTTTTCCTCATCATCAAAACTTGGTTAGCTAAACACATTCATCATCAAAGTCAATCCAAGTTAAGGAGGTCTGGTTCAACAGAGTCTTGGAGGGAAACATTATTCATATGTCATTATTTATGACTTTAGTAGATCTACTTGGGTAATGTTTCTTGCATCCAAAGATGAGGCCTTTTCATTTTTTAGGATATTCTTTAAGCATATGCAGAATGAAAAAAAAAACTATCATATTGTTGCCTTTAGGAATGATCATGGTGGAAAGTTTGAAAATCATAAGTTTATAGCTTACTATGAAAACAATGGGATCTTTTAGACCTTTTTAGCACCAAGAACGCCCTAGTAAAATGGAATGGCTAAGAGAAAGAATAGATCATTGCAAGAGATGGCAAGAAACATGTTGAGTGAGTACGTTCTGACATAATATTTTTGGGTTGAAGCTATGAATAATGCTTACTTTGTTATTAATAGAATTCATACTAGGTTTATACTCAAGAAAACTCCTTTCGAGTTGTGTCATGGCAAGAAGCATAATATATCATATTTCTATACTTTTAGCTGTAAATATTTCATTCATAATAATGGAAAAGGAAACCTTGGAAAATTTGATAGTAAATCTGATGAAGGGATATTCCTTGGCTATTTCATTGTTAGCAAGGCATTTAGAGTCTACAACCTGAGTAGTAGATTTATAACAGTGTCTATCCATGTCCAATTTGATGAATCGACTAACTGTTCAAGAAGAAAATTTAATTTTGATGATGAAGCAGATTGACTCACAACAAGTGTGGAGAATCTAAACGTGCAAGACAAATAGATACATCCTTCGCAAATAGAAATAGCAAGGGATGAAGCATACAAATAGCTTTAATCATCCACATCTATGGTAAATAAGGGAGGTAATTCTCTCTTCTTAGAGATTAGATATCCATGCATGCTCATTGATGGTTAAATGACAATTCCTCACAAGTGCACAAGTGTATAGCAGTTGTGTGCAAAGTAATGGTGGATCCCACAAAGAACTATTCAAACTAATTTAATTAGATCTAATTGCTAAAACCAAGACAGTCCTAAAAGAGATGTAATAAAGGCTAAGTAAATCTAAGTGTTAGGTGAATTAATGGAGAACAATAACGAAAAGTAATGAAAGGTAAAGTTAAAGAGATTCTCAGGTTGCAAGAGCCTAAGGATCCGATTTCACTACTCAGTGATATCTTATGTTGTTGGGATGTTGGTGTCAATTCACTATCTTGGGTTCATTCTCACTAACATATGATTATTACTATTAGGTATATGGGTTTAAATCAAATATTTTCACTCATTCTAATTACCTATTGTAACATTCCTAAATTCAAGGAGCTACTTAAGCATATTTTAGAGAAAGATCCTGCCAAAAATTTGGCAAAGTCTCCCTTGAAATATGAGGGTTTCTAAACCTATACATACATTTGATCATCCATGTACATCATATACATCCACAAATCCTCATACATTCATAGTCCCATGGACTAACTAGTAGTCTTATGGCATAAAAATAACTAAGAATCAATAATCAATGAATAATGAAAATTTATACCTCTCCTTATACATCATCCACCAATAATGAATCAATAATTGACATGACACATAATTCACTCTAATCTCTCTTCAATAAATAATCAAAAGTTAAATAAGGAATGTCATTCCATTGCCGCTAGTTCCCATTTCAGGCGCCAACCCCCCCGGTTGGGCTCCTCTGTCATGCCTAGCATCTAAAACATAGAAAAAGGGTGAGTCCGGGCAAACTCAATAAGTAGGGAAAAATGATAAAACCTTGTAAATCATGCATATAGCGGCACAAACCAATACATGCTAGTATAATCATATTTCATTCAATACAAGCATGCACATAAGTAAGTCAACATAAAAATGTAATGTATCCAGTGCTATAAAGGCCACCACTTGGCCATACAGGCAATCTATTAGCCAGACAGATCATCCATACACCACACAGGCAACACTATAGCCACACAGGCAATCCATATGCCACACAGGCAACACCATAGCTACACAAGCTCATCATGTATATCATACATACATCCACATGAACTCTACTACCATGTCATACTCACACATATCTCATTACATTAACAAAAGTAATCTCAACAAAACAAGTAACAATCTATTCAAAACATCATATGCATGTGGTAAATTCAAGTACAAAGAACATTCCATACACACATCTTATTAATAAACACGATAAATCATAGTACCCATATGCCAAACATGCTAATATACTCAATCACACATAATTTGGTAAGAAACCTACTTACCTCAATTAGAAATAGTTCTCACAATCCTTTTAGCCCAACATCAAGAATCACTAGGTCGTACATTACCAAATGCACAAAGTTTATACTTAACTTGCTCATCAATCATCATATGTAACTTCATACTACTATATTCATGCACAATATATTTTTTCATTTTATTTTCACTTTAATCCCAACATAATTTTCTGAATTACATTCCAAACAAACTGCAAGAAATCATGCAACTTCATCCTACTTGCAAATAATCCATTTACTTAAGTATTTCCTCAAACACTTCATAGGGACTTTTAATTTGCCTTGTTTAGCAACTCAACTCACATGGATTTCACTGTAATTCACATATACTAAATCCTTAACATAATTTGCATGTTAATTAATTCATAACCATACTTATTTATTCACCACAATCAATTTGAAAACACATCTCACATTCTTGCACTTCTATAACTCTTTTTTCTTAATCTTTTTCACAAACACCTTGCATGCGTGACTTAAAACATAATTTCCATCCATTCAAATTAATCCCTAACATAATTAACACCATATAAATATCATTTAATTACTTTTTAATAAGAAATTAAGCCTAACTAGATTATATACATGCATTCATGCCCAAACAGTCCATTTTTTCGATTTAAGTTGCAACTTACATTCTTGTGCTCCAATTCAACTTTCCACCATCCTTAAATCATTTTTTATCATGATTATCATCCGATAATCATCACTTAACATTAATCATCTTTAAAATATGCTTAAAAATATAATTAACTCATTAATCTCGTTTAAACAGCTAGTGCATTATTGAAGTCATGTCTAAACATCTCTTAGAGGCATTTTCACAAATAGTTTGTATGCATAATATATGTTTATCATTTATTTTTATTTTTTCTAGCAATAATTATCTAATAAATGATAAAAATCACATAATAAATCAATAATTAGCATGTATTAATTATCAAATCAATTCATCAAGCAATACACACTCAAACAAGGCCTTCTAGCTAGGCCCCTATGTTCCATCTTGTTGTCCACTTTTGTGGAGTAATATGGCTCCAAATCATGCCCATAATCACTCTTTTCTCTTGCTAATGTTGTTTAGATTGGATTCCCCATTAAAACCCAAATTTATCTCCCTTCATTAACCCAAATTACCCTACACAACTTGCAATCTACCATAATCAAAGCACAACTATGAAATTAGAGATGACAAACTTGCTTACCTTCAATCCTTGGCTAAAACCCAACTTTTTCTTCTTGATCTTCCCCCCAAACAGCAATCTCACAACCTAATAACTCCTCCTCTTGACCATACATGTCCAAAATTGATGAGAGTTTGGTGGGAATGAATTCTTGTTGATTTGGGAATTTTTCCCCTAACAAAGGTCGTTGGAAATTAAGTGGAAGATGGAGTGTGAGGAAAATAGCTATTCATTATTGCTTTAGGCATGGGAAGGAAGGGAGAGAAAGGGGAGAAAACATGGAATGGCCTTAGAGTTGGGTTTGCTTTAGATGGATTTAGTTTTGGTGCACCCTGCACGCTTAATGACCTTACACGTGCACATGATTTAAATTCCATTTGCACCAATTTCTTTTACACTAAAAGTCATAATAAACCAAGTATATGTTATCTCTCATCTATTTCCAATTATTTAGGTGCATAATTACTTCAAAATTTCCATTAAAAATCCAATAAAGTCACTTGTCTCAAATATTTGGCACATATGAGGGTTGATTCATCAAAAGTAGTAAACATAAAAGGTGTATCCTTTATTTTTATCTTTCCAATTAATTAAGAATCACTAAATTCCAAATTCATATGAAACATTTATAGCCAAAACACTACAACTATCTCTAATTCAAGAGGCATCATTTTGTGGGACCCACGACTCAAAATATAAGCTCAATTAGGAAATGTAGTCAACATGAAAGTTATACTCCTTGAAATTATCTGAATAATGCAAACAAATCACCCAATTACGAGTTTGTATGAAGAAGTTATAATCAAAATACTAAAACTACTCTAGAAGAGTAAAATTATCAATAATACCAAAAATCATATTAAATTTCCAATTATTTAGGGCCGCCAATTACAAAAAATTTTATTATAATTGAAAATTATACTTACCAAAATTTGTGTTGTCACATTCCACCCTCCTTACAAAATGTTTTCCTCGAAACTTTAAGGTTCATCCCAAAGGTAAGGATACTTGGCTTTCATCATCTCTTCAAACTCTCTAGTTGCCTCATCTTGAGTGTGATTGCTCCATTGCACTTAACTAGCCGAATCACCTTGTTTTTGAGTTGCTCCATGCTATCAAGTACCCTGATTGGCCTCTCAACATACTGCAAGTTCTCCTCAACCTAAATGTCCTCTAGTCTCAACACATGAGATGAATCTAGTTCATACTTTCATAGGGAAGATACATGGAAAACATTATGCATCTCACTCATAGATGTTGGTAATGCTACACGGTAAGCTAACTTACCAATCAGTTCTAGTATCTAATATGGTCCTACATACCTGGGACTCAATTTTCCCTTAGTGCCAAATCGCACTACTCCCTTCATAGAAGATTCCCTTAGGAATACCATATCTCCCACCTAAAACTCCAGATCATGCCTCTTTGTGTCAGCATAACTCTTTTGGCATGACTAAGCAATCTGTATCTTCTCTCTAATCTAAGACACCTTTCCATTGTCTCCGCAACCATCTGAGGACCAACTAATGCTCTCCACCAACCTCATCCTAGTAGAAAGGTGATCTACATTTCCGTCCATACAGCACCTCAAACGGAGCCATCTGAATGCTTGAGTGATAACTATTATTATAAGTGAACTATGCTAAAGACAAGTACTTTGTCCATGATTTGCCCCAATCTAGTCCATAGGCTCTCAACATGTCCTTTAACTACCTATTCACCCACTCTATCTATCCATCTATTTGCAGATGATAAGTGGTGCTAAAATCCAATCGAGTTCTTATAACCTTATGCAAAGCCTTCCAAAACTTGGAAGTAAACACTGATCCATGATCAATAATAATAGACTTAGGTGCTCCATGCAACCTAACAATCCCCTTATGATAGATCTAGGCATACTTCTCAGCTGTATAATTAGTCTTTACAAGCACAAAGTGACCTACCTTAGTTAGTCTGTCTACAATCACCCATATGCTATTATAACCTACCATAGTACACGGTAGTCCCATAATAAAGTCCATAGTTCTACTTTCCCACTTCCACTCAGATATCTCTATAGGTTATAACAATCCTCCTGGCCTTTGGTGTTTTGCTTTCACCTTCTGGCAGGTCATATATTTAGTTACTCATTAGGCTACATCACTCTTCATACCAATCCACTAGTAGTGTGTCTTCAAGTCATTATACATCTTCATGCTTCCCAGGTGCATAGTGTAAGACGAATAATGAGCCTCCTCTAATATCTTTTACACTACATTTACATCTCTTGGAATCACCAACTGATTCCTGTACCTCAAAACATCATTAGCCCACCAAAAAGTCAGGCAACTCTCCATTTCAAGCTCTCTCCCTTATATTCTGGAATTCCTCATCCGCCCTCTCTTCCTGAGCCCTTTTGATCTCATCTGTCAAGGTAGGCTAAATAGTCAATTAGCACACCTATGCCAATAATCCTTCCACACACACATGAATGTCTAATTTTCTCAATTCCTCAAATAGTTCTACCGTTTGTGTAATCATGCAAGCCATAGTGCTACCTAACTTCCTGCTTAACGCGTTAGCCACCACATTGGCTTTCCTCAGATGATAATGAATCTCCAGATCATAATCATTTAGTAATTCTAACCTTTGCCTCTGCCTCATATTCTGCTCCTTTTGTGTAAAAATGTACTTCAAACTCTTGTAATCAATATAAATGTCACACTTCTCCCCATATAAGTAATGCCTCCAAATCTTCAATGCAAAGATCACTATCACTAATTCTAGATCATGTGTCAGATAGTTCTACCCATGCAGCCTTAATTGTCTAGAAGCAAATGCTATAACATTATCATTCTACATCAATACACATCCTAGTCCATTTTTAGAGGCATCACTATACACCACAAATCCACTTCGGCCTGATGCTATTGTCAACATTGGTGCTTCCACATGGCTTTAGTTCTTGAAATGCTTCCTCACACTTGTCTTTCCAATCAAATCATCTCCCTTTGTAGGTTAGTATGGTCATAGGCACTGCAATAGTGGAAAATTCTTCCATAAATCTTTTGTAGTAACCAGCTAATCCCAAAAAGCTCCTCACCTCTGTGACATTAGTCAGCCTTGGCCAATTCACTACTACCTCTATATTGTGAGGATCCATAAAAATACCATTTGCTGATACTACATGTCCCAAAAAGGCAATACTGTTCATCTAGAAATTACATTTGTTTAATTTGGCATACAACTTTTCCTCCCTAAGCTTCTGCAATACTATCCTCAAATGTTGTTCATGCTCCTCCTTATTCTCAGGGTATATTAGAATTTCATCAATGAAAACTACCAAAAAATGATCAAGATAGGGTCAAAACACTCTATTCATCAAATCCATGAACACTGCTGGAGCATTGGTCAGCCTAAACGACATCATCAAAAACTCGTAGTGCCCATATCTAGTTCTAAATGCTATCTTAGATACATCCATAGTCTTTAACCTCATCTAATGACTACAAATCAATCTTTGAAAATGTCTATACTCCTTGTAACTGATCCAACAGATCATCAATCCGAGGCAATGGATACTTATTCTTAATAGTAACCTTACTCAGCTCTCTATAGTCGATGCATAGTATCAAACTACCATCCTTCTTCTTCACAAACAACACTGGTTTCCCCCATGGTGACACACTAGGGTGAATAAACCCTTTATCCATCAACTCTTGCAACTATTTATTCAATTCCGCCATCTCCACTGGTGCCATATGATACGAAGCTCTCAATATTGGCCCTACTCTAGGTTGGAAATCAATACTGAACTCCACCTCTCTCTCTGGGGTTAACCTTGGTAACTCCTCTGGAAATACATCCAGAAAATCCTGAACTACGGGAATATCCTCCAATAGTCGATGCTCAGAATGAGCTTCTTTTGTAAACAATAGATAAGCTTCACACCCCTTCCATACTAAACTCATTACTCCCATTGCCGATATGAGTTTAGGCACTTCACCCTTAGGCAAACTCCTAAAAATAATATCAATTTCATCTGGAGTTTTAAAGTTACCTGCCTAGTCTTGGAATCTACTTTGGCCTCATACTTGGACAACCAATCCATACTCAAGATAATATTTAATCCTTCGATGTCTAACACAATCAAATCTACCACAAACTATCTACTCTTTATCAATATGGGGATCTCATTGCATATCTCAGATGCTACATTGATTGTTCTCAATGGTGTAGACACTCTCACATCATGAATCATGGGATATTTTGACAATTCAGCTTTATTCACAAACACAACAAAAACAAAAGACAAAGATGCACCAGGATCAAATAATTCACAAGCCATATGATCATAAGCATAGAGGTTACCTATCACCACCTCCTCTAAAGCCTGAGCCTCCTAAACGTTGGTTGCCTGAACCACTACCGCCACCTGAGGCCTTCGCCCATCATATGGTCATCCTAATGCTTGGTTTTGCCTTTGTCCATCATAGTGATGGCCTAGGGCCTAATTCTGTCTCTATTCATCATATGGACAGCCTCTACCTCTGCCTCACATCTGACCTCCCCCATGCATGGGCTGTTGTGCCATCCTTTGATCTCTCTATTGAAAATATGGGCAATTTGGCCTAATGTGCCCAGGTTCTCTGCAAGAAAAATAAGTAGCTGGGTGCCTTGGTCCTTGCTCTGTCTCTTTATTTTACCTCAGAGTGGGTCTACCCCTTTGCTCTCCTTGCCTTTGCCTCTCAGATATAAACTTTGCAATGAGGTGGCTAGGTTGCTTACAATTATAGCACACCTTCTTTGGAGGTCCATTATAAGTTTGGTTGGTTCTAAGCTTCTGCCTATGTTCTTAGCCATAGTCCTTAATTCCCCACTTCTTATCTCTATTCTTATTATCTTCCTCTTCCTCCCTTTTCACCACTCTAGCCCTCTCTAAGATGTTCTTGTATTTCATCAACATAAAGGGAGCCGCATCTTGCCTGATAGACAATCTCAGGCCCTCCTGGAACTTTTTGGCTATCTCTAAGGAGTCTGTCTGTGCCCATGGCACAAATCTAGCTAGAGATCTGAATTATTCATCATACTCTTTAACTGTCCTCTTTCCTTGATACAAGGATGTAAATTCTATTGCCCTTCTAGCCCTTTTGCTAGTTGGTATATATTGACGGAGGAACCTCTCCCTAAAATTTGCCCATGTCATGTTTACCCCATTGCCAAGTACTGTATGCTTCTCTATGTTCAACCATCGTTCAGCATATCCTTCTAGTTTATAGACTACATATGGTACTTTGTGCCCCTCAAGACACCTCATGTAGGCAAAAACCTTTTCCATTTCTGTGATCTACTCATCCACCACCATGTAATCCTTCTCTCCCCTGAAGGTTGGAGGCTTCATGTTGTGAAATATCTTCATATTCAACTCTGGTCTAGGATGCTGCTGTATCATCTATCCAAAGTCGACTGCATAGGTCCTCAGGCTATTCTGCCTTCTAGCTAATTCTAGTTCACTAGGTCTAGCTTGCGATGTGGATTCTCTAATTGACCTCCTCTGTGCTTGGAGAAGCTCTTGTAATGTCTGAGCCATACCTAGCATCATGTTCATCATGGCTCCAAACTCTGTTACCCCCACTTGTGGAATAGTCCCTCTTCTAGGCCCTGGCACATCCGATCAACTACTTCTTGCAATTGTTGGTCCTCTTTCAACCTCTGGAGTTTCTATATTCTCTTAATCATTCTCTCTTTCACTAGGAGCCTCATTACGTTCTCCCTCCTCAGCCATTTAAGGTGTATTCTCCTTCTCTCTTGGTGCATCTCTTAGTATTTCCCTCCTAGGAGCAACTTCTTGTGCCTCTCTAATCACCACGCTTGTGGTCCATGACTTGATCACCCTCCTTATAGGCTCCTCCTCCACCATAGGGGCTTTTCCCTTGTCAACACGCTTCCTTGGTGCCATTCTACATCAATGAATAATATATCATTACACAAAAGCAAACCAATTAGCACTTATCTAATCCATTCACATGACTTGATAGTGGAACTGCCTAGGGTCTTTAATTCCATTCCCTATACTAGCACTCCACCCACTATTAATGATTTCTCTCTTATTTCTACTTGTCACAACCTTTCTATCTCTTCAATTTCCTAGTTATTATCATGCCTTAACAAGACTAACCATGCTTTGATACCACTTTGTAACACCCCTAAATTCAGGGAGCTACTTACTCATATTCCAAAGAAGGATCCTGCCAAAAATCTAGCATAGTCTCTCCTAAAATATGAAGGTTTCCAAACCTATTCATACATTTGATCAACCATGTATACCATATATGTCCACAAATCCTCATACATCCACAATCCCATGGACCAACTAGTAGTCTTATGGCATGAAAATAAATAAGAATCAATAATCAATGAATAATAAAAATTTAAACCTCTCCTTATACATCATCCACCAATAATGTAACAATAATTGACAAGGCACATAATTCACTATAATCTCTCTTTAATAGATAATCAAAAGTTAAATAAGGAATGTCACTCCATCACCGTTAGTTCCCATTTAAGGCACCAACCCCCAGTTAGGCTCCACCGTTATGCCTGGCATCTAAAACATAGAAAAAGGGTGAGTCCAAGCAAATGTAGTAAGTAGGGAAAATGACAAAACCTTGTAAATCATGTATAAAGCCACGCAAACCAACACATGCAGTACAATCATATTTCTTTCAATCCAAGCATACTCATAAGTAATTAAACATACAAATGTAATGTATTCGGTGCCATAAAGGCCACCACTTAGCCACACAGGCTTTGTATGCCACACAGGCAATCTATCAAATACAAAGACTATCCATACACCACACAAGCAACACCATACCCATACAGGCAATCTATCGGACACAAAGACAATCCATACGCCATATAGGTGACATCATAGCCACACAGGCAATCCATATGCCACACAGGCAACACCATAGTCACACAGGCTCATCATGTATATCATGCATACAACCACATGAACTCTACTACCATTTCATACTCACACATATCACATTACATAAACAAAATTAATCTCAACAAAACAAGTAATTGTTACATTCAAAACATCAAATGCATGTGGTAAATTCAAGTACAAAGCACATTTCATAAACACATCTTATTAATAAACATGATAAATCATGGTGCCTATATGCCAAACATGCTAATATACTCAATCACACATAATTTGTTAAGAAACTTACTTACCTCAATTAGAAATAGTTCTCACAATCCTTTTAGCCCAACATTGTCATTTTATCAAGAATCACTAGGTCCTACATTACCAAATGCACAAAGTTTATACTTAACTTGCTCATCGATCATCATATATAACTTTATACTACTACATTCTGCACAATCTATTTTTCCCTTTTATTTCACTTTAATCCCAAATTAATTTACTTAATTACATTCCAAACAAATGGCAAAAAATCATGCAACTTCATCCTACTTGCAAATAATCCATTCACTTAAGTATTTCCTCGAACACTTCATATGCACTTTTTAATTTTCCTTGTGTAGCAACTCAACTCACATGGATTTCATTCTTATTCACATATACTAAATCATTAACATAATTTTCATGTTAATTAATTATAACTATACTTATTTATTCACCACAATCAATTTGAAAACATTGCACATTCATGCACTTCTACACCTCTTTTTTCTTAATCTTTTTCACAAACACCTTGCATGCATGACTTAAAACATAATTTCCATCCATTCAAATTAATCCCTAACATAATTAACACCATATAAATATCATTTAATTGGTTTTTAATAATAAATTAAGCCTAAATATATTATATACATGCATTCATGCCCAAATAGTCCATTTTTGCTGTTTAAGTTGCAACTTACATTCTTCTGCTCCAATTCAACTTTCCACCATCCTTAAATTATTTTTAATTGTGATTATCATCTGTTAATCATAAATTAACATTAATAATAATTAGATATGCTTGAATAGATAATTAACTCATTAATCTTGTTCAAACAGCTAGTGCATGATTGAAGTCATGTCTAAATATCTCTTAATGGCATTTTTATAAATAGTTTGTATGCATAATATATGTTTATCATTTATTTTTTTATTTTTTTCAACAATAATTATCTCCTAAACCATGAAAAACACATAATAAATCAATAATTAGCATGTATTAATTATCAAATCAATTTCAAACAAATTCATCAAGCAATAGATGCCCAAACAAGGCCTTCTAGCTAGGCCCCCATGTTCCATCTTGTTGTCCACTTTTGTGGATAGTAATATGGCTCGAAATCATGCCCATAATTACTCTTTTCTTGCTAATTTCATTTAGATTGGATTCCCCATTAAAGCCTAAATTTTTATAGCCCTTCATTAACCCAAATTATGCTACACAACTTGCAATCTACCCTAATCAAAGCACAACCATGAAATTAGAGATGACATACTTACTTACCTTCAATCCGTGGCTAAAATGCAACCTTTTCTTCTTGATCTTCCTCCCAAATAGCAAGCTCATTGATTAGTGAATTTTAGTTACTTATATTTTATATTTTCAAGCTTAATTCCATGTAATCTTTAAGTAGTTTGATGTTAATTTTACATGTTTTTATTGTGTGTTTATGTTATTGGAAGAGTGGATACAAGGAGAGAATCCAAGCAAATATGGAGTAACAAAGTAATGATGGAAGGCAAATAAAGCAGCGAAGGAGCGGAGCTGAAGCAGCAAAAGGCTAAATGACCAGCATGCCGGGGCTATTTTTAGTAGTTTTGGAGAGTCCTATTGAGGGGAGGCTAGGATTATTCTGAGAGAGACTCAGAGGATTTCTAGAGGAGAAAAGAAGGAGATTTGAGAAGAGTGAAGGGATTCAAGAAGGCTAATTATAGTATGATTTTCTTCATGAAGGGAGTATCTTTTATTTTCTTCATGAACTAATTCCTTCTTTCTAGGGTAAAAATGTAGCCCTTTTTGATGAACCTTGTTATTTGGATTATGGATTATTTAATGCAAGTCTATATTTTTATTCATAGATTATTTCAATATTTTGATTTGTGTGATTGCTTAATCACCAGTTTCATAAATCTTATTGATTATCTATGCATGGTTAAGGTGCATGCCTAATGCACAACCATTCTACTTGATTCATAGTTCTTGATCATAATGGGTTTTCACATCAATTATACTATACACCATAGGTAATTGGAACTAGTGAAAGTGCTTGATTTAAGCCCGCACACCAAACAGTAATAATCACATCATAGAAAGAACAAACCCAAGCAAGCATTGAATCTAATATCCAAAAAGCAAGAGAAGTTATTAAGTGGTGAAATCTGAACCTTAGACCTTCGCCACTTGAGATTTATCTTATATCATTCTATAGTTTTGGATTTCTAATTATCTCTTTTGTTTATTATTCTTATTAGTTCAAACCAACAATCCATCTTTTCAAAGTTAGTTTTAGTTAGTAACTTAATTCAATTAAATCAGTTTGCTATTCTCTGTGGGATCAACCCTTGCTTATGCACACTATGCAACTATACAACTATGTACTTGCATGATATTATAATTTGAACCATCACTCATGATACTAACAACTCCTCCTCTTCACCATACATGTCCAAAATCGATGAGAGTTGGGTGGGAATGAATTCTACTTGATTTGGGAATTTTTCCCCTAACAAAGGTCATTGGAAATTAAGTGGAAGATGGGGCATGAGAAAAAAGGTTGTTCATTCTTGCTTTGGGCATGGGAAGGAAGGGAGAAAGGGACAAAATGTGGAATGGTCTTAGGGTTGGGTTTGCTTTAAATGGATTTAGTTTTGGTGCACCGGGCACACTTAATGACCTTACACATGCACATGGTGTAAATTCCATTTGCACCAATTTCTTTTACACTAAAAATCATAAAAGCCAAGTATGTGTCATCTCTCATCCATTTCCAATTATTTAGGTGCATAATTACTTCAAAATTTCCATTAAAAATCCAAATTCCACTAATTACACATGTCATTATAATAAATGTCACTTGTCTTAAATATTTGGCACATATGGGGGTTGATTCATCAAAAGTAATAAACATGAAAGTTGTATCTTTTATTTTTTATCTTTCTAATGCATCAAGAATCACTAAATTCTAAATTCAAATAAAACAGATATAGGCCAAACACTACAACTATCTCTAATTTAAGAGGTGTCACATTGTGGGACCCATGACTAAACATCTAAGCATAATTAGGAAATGTAGTCAACATCAAAGTTACACTTCTTGAAATTATCTAAAAAATGCAAAAATTATCACCCAATTTTGAGTTCTTATGAAGAAGTTACGGTCAAAATATTAAAACCACTCCAAAAGGTGAAATTATCAAAAATACCAAAAATCATATTAAATTTCCAATTATTTAGGGCTGTCAATTACCAATTTTTTTTTTATAATTGAAAATTATACTAACTAAAATTTTGGTTTTCACCCCTATGGTGTAGCATAATTGAGGTGAAAACCCATTAAGACTAAAGAACTTTAATGAACCACATAGATTAGTTTAGCATAAGGTGTGTACCATAATCATATATCCTTTCATTCAAGGGAGCTCATGTTTTAGCATACGGTGTATACCTAAACTATGCTTAGATAATCAATCTAATGCATAAAATTGGTAATTAAGCAATTTAATAAATGAAACAATTATAATAAGCACAATGAATGAAATAAGATAAAATTAAATTAATCAACCAACAATCCCTATTTAACAAATAATATCAAGGTGGGACACATCATCACCCCAGAAAAAGAAATTTAGTTCATGCTAAAGACCAAAAAAATAATATTTAAAATACTCATGTTGCAGAAATTGAAATCTCCCTCTTATATTCTTGTAGAATTTTCTTCCAAAGATGTGTGCTGCCACTTTCCCCTCTCCAAAAGTCTATTGTTTTTCTATTAAACACCATTTAAATAACCCAATTTAGGTTTGTATTTCACCTCCATATAGATTCCTCAAGTGACTTTGTGCATAAAATACGCAATTGCTAAAAATATCATGTTTCTACACACAAAGTCTGTCCATCAAAAGTAGTTTTAGTATTTTCATCATAACTTTCTCATATGCTGTCTAAATTATGTGATTCTTAATTAATTAGAAACTTAATTTTAGGATAGATATCTTTCATGTTGAACATATCCTCTGAATCATCCTTCATATGTTCCAACATTACCTTAAAGTAACACCTATTAACGCACATTGCGTTCAAAAAATCTCTAGACACAATATGGTATTTTGGCCATAACTTCCTCAAACTAACTCCAATTCATGTGATTATTAATTTTTTGGTTAGAAATTTTAAGGGATATAACTTTTATGTTGAAAAATTTTTCCAAATCAGCATATATCTATACCAAAATCTGACTTGAACGTCTGCTGAAATTTTGCAATTTTTCTTGCGCGTGAGTCCTTCTTCAATTGAATTATTGCACACAAGTACCAACATCTAATTTGCATATAATTCAAATCAAAACTTCCTAAAAATACTTAGACAATAATGTGTGGAAGTTCTAATTGAATTACAATTGAAGTAATGACTTCATCTTCAAATAATTGATCTGAACCATGCATCTAGCAATCTATCTACTAGCCATCCACTTCATAATGAGCTACATATCCCACTTTACCATCATGATTAATGCTTAATTAATGTCTATGATTGATGCTCCTACAATGGTATATGTCTTCATGAAGATTACTTTGTCAAACATAGTCTATTTTCGCCCAAATTGACCTAAATTCCACCAATTGACCTGAAACACAAATTAAATCCATTGAGTGCAATTTTTGATTTAATGTAGATACAAACTAATGAAATCATGTCAATTGAGGACCCAAAACATGTGAATTGATGTATTAAAATATGATAAATTATGAGCTTATCAAATCCACCCAAACTTAGCTTTTGATCAGCCTTGAGTGTAGCGCCCCGCTTTCCGAGGCATTGCTCAGGCAGGAGTAGGAGGACTCTTAACCAGAATCTTCCCTAAACTTACCCACTTACAACTGTATAAACATTCATAAACACCCACATCTACCCAAAAGTTTAGTTACACTGTAAAGGTAAAGTGTATGGAAATCATTCTTATATCTAATTAAATAATGACATGCAACTGAAAACACTCCACACATTTAAATTTACATTATTTACACTAGTACAATATTAAATAAATCACACTTTATATACATTCCAAATATTTCAAAAAGATAGAAACTCTAATTTTCATGTTTTTCCCTCTCCTGAGCTCCAACCACTCATTGGGCTCTTCTGGCCTATCAACTAAAACATAATAAAATACAATGAGTTTGAGTAATTCATTCAGTAGGCATAAATCAAATCAATAACTAAATCATAGAATGTAATAAGATTCATATGCTTAAAACTAAACTATTCTGAGCTATACCATCATGGATTAAATACGATTAGTAACAAAATTCCTCAAAATTCCATTATGATGTCTACTATATCTGATTGTATCTATTCATAATGAAATGCATTTTCTTTTTAAGGCAATCCTTTCATTTCCTGTCATTCAAGGTAATTTGCATAGAAACAACCAACACTATATTCGGGAGGTCATTAATCGAACCAAATGCACAATATCACCCTCAAATATACTCATCTTTCTTATAACTTTAGTGTACTTGAGTTTTTCCCACTACCGTGGCTATGAGTGTTATG
This sequence comes from Pouteria campechiana, assembly GCA_036873735.1. Classification (NCBI taxonomy): domain Eukaryota; kingdom Viridiplantae; phylum Streptophyta; class Magnoliopsida; order Ericales; family Sapotaceae; genus Pouteria; species Pouteria campechiana. The sequence continues at coordinate 23,978 of JAYJMB010000948.1, read as the reverse complement.
AGACTTAAAATATCTCATCCTCATTACAACTCAGAAAAGCTATGTCATGACACAGCATTGCAGCGGGCTCAATGCCGCGACATTGAAACCCAATGTCGCGACATTGGACAATGTTCTTGCTGCCCACCTTTTTCTCATCAGAACTTGTCCTATTACCTCATTCCCAATGTTTCTTATTTAACCACTTTAATTTACTCCTCTTACACTATGCTCACCTTGATTCCCACCTATCCATCAAAATACTTTAATGAACAACACTATTTCATTAATCATCACATAATGAATTCATAACTTTCAATAAAGTCTATCATACTTCACATATGCAAACTTACTTCCCAAGTCATTCCTTCCTTTCAACCTTACTTAATTCTCCTCTTCCAAAATTCTTACTATACACTTTACCTGATTGGCACATATCTAAAGTATGATATACAACTTTTATCCCAATAATGAACTCATAATACAATTAAATAATATTCATAATAAAGGATCTCAATTTCAGTAAAAATAATTAAGCAAATAAACCTGCTTACCTTGTGTGTATCAAACACACTTTTCTTGTGCTATGATTCTTCTATAGCCAAACCCAAATTCACAACTGGGGACTCCTACATTCAAAACACATATCTCTTAATCATTAAAGTACAGAAGTTTACTACTTATCAATTTTATTCCATCACATAAGTTTGTTAAGGATAATCCACTTTCTTATATAACTTTCAATGAAAAACAATGACCATGGATTCACTAACACAGATTAATCATACCATAGGCCTTTTAATCCTATTTCATCAAATAGTTAGAGTGCAGTCTCTAAAACTCCACATGCTCATTGTTTACAAGTTGGGATTTCTATTCCAAATGGCATATTACTATATTTAAACTAAATCCTTACCAAAATCCATATTCAAAACATTCACTTCCTACTAATTTTTCATTTTCCCCAAAACCCTATTCTTCCAACAATCAAATTTTGCTTTATGAACTAAAATTCAAATGATCTATCAAATAGAATAGGTTAATCACTAGTAGAATTAGCTTACCTCCTCACTTCTCTACTCAAAATCCATAATCCAGGCTTTGATGCAAAACCCTTGTATTTTCTACAACTGGTTCCTCTCTAATTCACTAAATATGAGATATTCTCCTTACTAGCTTGCTACTTAGTCTTCTAGTTGTTCAGCTTCAATTTCTTCAAGAATCAAGAAGTTCTGAAATGTTGGGGAGCAAGGGGGAGGGCTACTAAGTTCAGTTGCTGGGAAATGAGGGTGGTGGAGCATTTTAAGCTCCATCCCCATAGGTACTCTAGTGATGTAGGGAAAGCTATGCAACATCAGTTTAAATTTTCTATTCTATAGCCCATTCCATCATTAAATTCTTATTTGCCACACTACAATACTTTATTATTTAACAATGAACATCAAGCTTTTCTATGGTTAATGTCATTCATCACACATACATATCGGAATTAGGTTGCAACCCACAACCAAATTTTTAGGGTCTCATGGAACAATTAGGATAATCTCTCTCAAATGATCAAGAACATGCTAGACAAATTACACATGTATACATAACTTAGATTTTATTCATGACACTTGCCAAGTAATCTAATAAAACTCATGCTTCATCATGAAGTAAGAACATGTGTGTATGCTTTGTCAATCTCATGTTACATGCTTGCTTTTCAATCAACAATAAGCAATTCAATGATTCTAATAATTTTTATAAAACAGTTTATAAGCTTGATTTTCATGATCCCTCTACACTAATATAGACAACTCTATTCACTTGGATCAATAGGTCTTTATTAAGCTTGTAATGGGGCCTTGGGTTTACCTAACAAAAGAAAAGGATAAGGATTCATAAAATAAGAAATCATAAATAAATTTACACATGAATATTTACTCTCTTGACTTTTTGTTTGGGGGTTCTCTTTGTTTATATGGGTTGTATTATTATCACACCCCCAAACATTTTTTTTGAGTTCTTTGGGATATGATCCCCTAATTGAAAGTTGAATCCTTGTTGATTTTTTTTTATCCTTTTTCTTCTTCTTTTGGCATTCTTCTTTTCAATTCCCCTAAACTTAATTTCTTTTGCTTCACTCATACCTCTCTAACAACCACATGAATAGAATATATCTCTTATAGGTCAAGCACAGTATTTTAGGCTAAAAGGGTCTAGATGATGAAGCTAAAGAAAGAAAATTGAATGGTGGTCTTTCACATGCATTGCATATGCCAATTTTTCATTAAGGTTCAAAGGGGACACTAGTGCATGATATTCTAGGTTAGCTTGAAAGGCACAAATTAATCAAAGAATGTCTAAATCATTTCTAGGTAAACATGTTATCTGGGATTTTGCCTCGAGGGATAATCAAACAAGTTCTAGCAGGCTCATATCAACCAAAATATGTCACTGAATTTACAAAATCATCAACTGATAAACATACACTTTACATGATCATGACATAATGTGCTCAAAATAATTTGATCAATCATGAAAAAGAAAGCCTTAACACAAGAATTATTCAATCACAAGGTGGTGCCTATCCTTCCTTTTAAATCATATGTAATGGCAATAAAAAACTAAACATATGTTACTAATCCATAGGAGAGAATCCTATTCAATTTCTATGTTTTTATCATAATTTGCTCTTAGATTTGCTTGGCTAAGTCCTTAAAAGTTAAGCTCATCAAAATTATAACTAAATTTGAAAACCTTTGCCCAAAAATTGAATAAACTTGAATGCAAATCCCAAAACACCCCCCAACTTCAACCAAACATTGTCCTTAGTGTGAAATAATGAAAGATGATTAAGTTCAAGGGCTTTCCTAAAAGAGTGCATTCTCATACTCTTCTTTTAGAGTTGGCTTGGTGTCAATTTTAACACTTGGAAGAGTATCTGCAATCTTCTGAAATCAAAATTTTTACTTCTATAACAAAAATATCAAATCACTAATTAAAGAAAATGACTAAACTACTAAGAAAATAATGAAAGGTCAAAAAGCTTGGCTTGCCTCCAAAGAAGTGTTTGATTTAAAACTCAGCCCGACTATTGCTTTCCATCTTAAAATTGAAATTTGGCTTTTTAGTGTTCTAGCTCTTTAAAAATTGATAGTGGCTTATAAATTTTATGTGCTCCCAAAACATCATTAAATGATGTAGCATCTTCTAATTCATCTCCTTCAACTCTATTTATGGGCTCTACTGAAAACCCCTCCATCATTCTATCCACTCCATTTATCTTGAAGCCATTCTTATTCTCGTTGGACAGCTCCATCTCTTTGAAAATATAAAACTTGACAGTATTATCTTAGAATTGCATTAGCTTTTCTTTTTCCAAACTACTTAAAGAAGAAGAAATAGTCACTAGAATGAGTGAATCATTGCCTACAAATGCACACCTTAAAGAATGAGGTAATTGCTTTGAATTCCATTTTGTGAAAGTTTCTTCCTTTATTGAGTCTTCCTTAAAATTTTCAATCATCTCACTATATTTTTCTTGTGAGAAGACTCTAAAGCTAAAATTTGCTCGTTGCCATCAAACGGTTGTTCAACAACTTTGTTTTGCTTCAATCGCTTAGGAAAAGGGATAAGTTGATCATAAGGTGGTAGTGGCTTGTAGTTGACTGGAGAGTTAAGAATTAGAAACATAGCTCTCCTTGCATTCACCTCCTCAGCACCTGCAAAAACATTAGAATTGTTACTCACATCACCAACTCTATCATCTATTACCTTACCACCTCTGAATGTTGTGATTGCTTTCACTTGCTCAGACCAACTTCATAGCTTTCTAGATGTGCGACTCTGCACAACCTCTGTAATCTGCCCCAACTAAGTCTCTATCTTCTTCATGGGTGCTTCCACATTCTAGAATCTTGCTTCATTATTTAGGAATTGAGTCTAGGTTGCCTAGATAAAACTCTGCATGGTCTCTACTAAAGTTGGCTTCCTTGGTTGAAAATAAGTTCCATCTTGAATCTGATTTGGATTGTTGTTCCATGAAAAATTAAGATCACTTCTCCAACCAGGATATGGGTAATCAAGGGGTTGCTGGTTGTAAAACTTTATCACATTGGCTTATACCAAAAAGTCTGTAAAACTTTCCCTCGAAGGATAAACATTTTGTGAGTGACAAAAATACCAAAAATAGAACATAACTTAGCAGGAACGGGTTGTTTCTAGTTCATCATCATGGATCACATTATATCCATCTACTTGGCAAGCTCCAATATCTACATAGAAAGCTCAATGTTAGAATTTACTTCATTCATTTCTTTAAACCTTTTAAGTTTGCTCCAAGCATTTCATATAGATCATATGTTTCCTCTCAAGTCTTCTCTCCCATAGCTCCTCCTGCAGAATTATCAAGCATGGTTTTGCATGGTTGTGTTAGTCCATCATAGAAAAATTGAGTTAGTAACACTAAAGGAATACGATGGTGAGGACATTGAGTCAAGAGTACTTTAAATCTTTCCTAAGGCTTATGGAATGCCTCACCTTCCATCTCAGCAAAAGTTACTATCTTACCTCTTAGTTCTATAGTTTTAGCATGAGAATAGAATTTACTAATAAACTTGTTATAAACGGCATCCTATGTGGTAAGTGAACCAGGAACCAATGACATGAACTAGTTTGTTGCTGCATCCTTTAGTGTACATTTCATATGCAATTGATCCTTTGTAAGTCCATGCAAAGGAAATGTTTGAATAGTTGTATAAAAATCATACATAAAAATTAAAGGATCTTCTATAGCAACACCATGAAAAGAAGGAAGCATGTTAAAGTGTATATGGTTTAGCTCATAATTCCTGCTATCAATATCTAAAACAATGCATGATGGTGATATCTCAATCATAGGCATGCGAGCTCTTTCATTAGCCATTGTGCATATTGATCCACCATGTTATACATGTTGTCAGCCATCCATTTTTTTCCCTTGCAATCACAGCTTAGCGAAAAGAAGGAAAATTAAATAACTAAAAATTCTAGTTACAATAAATATAAGAAAAATAAATTATAACTAAATTAATTGAATCAATCTAAAACCAATTCCCCTACAATGGATCCAAAAACTTGATGGTTAAATTATAATTACTAGTAAGTGCACGAGTGCATAGTAGTATAATGTGCAAATCAAGGGTTGATCCCACAGAGAACTATTCAAACTAATTTAATTAGATCTAATTACTAAAACTAATGTAGTCCGAAAAAGATGTAATGGAGACTAAATAAATATAAATGTAAGATGAAATAATGGAGAACAGTAACAAAAAGTAAGTAGAAGAGATTCTCAGGTTGCAAGAGTCTAGGGATCTGATTTCACCACTTAATGATATACTATGTTGTTGGGATGTTGGTATCAATTCATTATCTTGGGTTCATTCTCACTAATATATGATTATTACCATCAGGTGTGTAGGTTTAAATCAAGTATTTTCAATTGTTCTAATTAACTATGGTGTGTAGCATAATTGAGATGAAAACGCATTAAGACCAAAAAACTTTAATGAACCAAATAGATTGGTTTAGCATAAGATGTGTACCATAACCATCTATCCTTTCGTTCAAGTAAGCTCATAGTTTAGCATATAGTGTGCACCTTAACCATGCTCAAATAATCAATCTAACTCATAAAGTAAGGGATCATGCAATTTAATAAATTAAATGATTGCAATAAGCATAATGAAGGAAATAAGATAAAATTGAATTAATCAACGAACAATCCCTATTTAATAAATAATATCAAGGAGGGCTACATCATTACCTTAGAAAAAGATATTTAGTTCATGCTAAAAAGAAGAAAAATAATATTCAAAATGCTTATGTTGCTGAACTTGAAATCTCCCTCATGTTCTCCTGTAAAATTCTTTTCCAAAGATGTGTGCCACTGCTTTCTCATCTCCAAAAGTCAATAGTTTATCTATTAAACACCATTAAATAACCCAATTTTTGGTTATCATGCACCACTATACAAATTCCTCAAGTTAGTTTGAGCATAAAATATGCAATTATTAAAAATATCATGTTTCTGCATACAAAGTCTACCATCCTTAGTCATTTTAGTGTTTTCATTATAACATTCTCATTTCATGTCCAAATCATATGATTATTAATTTATTAGAAAGATAATTTTAAGATCTTTATCTTTCATGTTGAACACTATCTCTGCATTATCCTTCATATGTGCCAAAAGCTGCCTTAAAATAATACCTATTAATGCACATTGCATTCAGAAAATCTCTAGAGGTAGGTGGTGTATTTTGGCCATAACTTCCTCATAATAACTCTGAATCATGTGATTATTGATTTTTTAGTCATATAAGTTTAAGGGATATAATGTTTATGTTGAACAGTTTTTCCAAATCAGCATATATCTATACCAAAATCTGACTTGAACGTCCACTATGTTATTACAATTTTTCTTATGTGTGAAGCATCCAAAAATAGAAGTCCTTCTTCAATTGAATTGCTATACACATGTACTACCATTTTATTTTCATAGAATTCAAATTAGAACTTCCTAAAAATACTTTTAAAATAATGTATGGAAGTTCTAATTGAATTGTAATCGAAGTAATGACTTCATCTTCAAATAATTGATCTCAACCATGCATCTAGCAATATATCTACTAGCTGTCCACTTCATAATTAGCTACATAATCCCACTTTACCATCATGATTAATGCTTAATTAATGTCTAGGATTGATGCTCCTACAATGTTACATGTCTTCATGGAGATTGCTTTGTCAAAAATAGTATGTTTTTTGCCCCTAATTTCACTAATTTACCTAAAACACAAATTAAATCCATTGAGTGCAATATTTTATTTAATGTAGATATAAATAAATAAAATTATGTAAATTGGTTCCAAAACATATGAATTGATGTATTAAAATATGATAAATTATAAGATTATCACTCATCTTGAAAACTAAGTAGTTGGTGATGTGTTTGATAGAGTTAGGACTAGATCATCTTATCATTATGTGGTAACTTTGCCTTTATCTCTCAAATAGGGCCAAGTTGCATAGACCAAGTATTAGAAGATGAGAACTGAATTTTAGCTATATAAGAAGAATTAGACCAATTTAAGAGAAATGATGTGTGAACCTTAATTCTAAGACCTGATCATCAAGTTGTTATAGGAACCAAATGGGTCTTTAGGAACAAGCTTGATGAATCTAGTTTAGTAGTGAGGAACAAGGCAAGGTAGCAAAAGGGTATTGTTAAGAAGAAGGAATAGATTTTGAAGAGTCATACGCCCCTATTGCTAGGATAGAAGCCATTAAAATGATGTTGGCATTTGCATCTTACATGAATTTAAAACTTTATCAGATGGATGTTAAATCTACATTTTTGAGTAGTTTCATTAATGAAGAAGATTATGTGGAATAGCCTCCTAGATTTGAAGACTCTCAAGATTACAACCATGTCTTCAAACTAAAGAAAGCCCTCTATGGATTGAAGCAGACTCCTAGAGCATGGTATGAGAGGCTAAGAAGATTTTTGATTGAGAAAGGATTCTCAAAGGGTAAGGTAGATATCACACTCTTCATTAAGCAAGCAATAAAGATATTTTTATTGTGCAAATTTATGTTGATGATGTTGAATTTCGAGTTATTAATGAAAATTTTTGTTAAGAATTTTTTAAGATAATGCAAGGATAATTCGAGTTGAGCTTGATGGGGGAGTTAAATATCTTTTTAGGACTGCAAGTGAAGTAGATGAATGAAGGAATCTTCATCCACCAAGCTAAGTATACAAAAGAACTATAGACAAAGTTCAACCTTGGAGATGGAAGAAGATATGGAACTCCTATGAGTACTTCCATCAAAATGGGTAAGGACAAAAAAAGTAAACCAATTTGTCAAAAGCTTCATAGAAGCGTGATATGATCTCTATTGTATCTTACTACATTTAGGCCAAATATTGTGGTTAGAGTCTATATGTATGCTAGGTTCCAGTTAGATCCTGGAGAATCACATCTTACTACTATAAAAAGGATCTTTAGATATCTCTTAGAATTCAAACCATTATTTATGGTAAAAAGTTTAGATTTTGAGTTAGTAGGGTACTCTGATGCTGATTTTATTGGATATAAGGTAGATAGGAAGAGTACCTTAGGGATATGTCAATTTCATGGAAGCATGATCATCTCATGGTTTTTTGGGAAGTAGATATTTGCTACATTGTCAACTACATAGGCTGAATATGTTGTAGCTGTCTGTTGTTGTGCACAAATTATCTAGATGAAACAGCACTTAGGTGACTATGGTTTGAAGTTCAGTTATACATGTTGAACCAAACCTCCTTTATTTGGATCAACTTTGATGATGAATATGTTTAAGGAACTAAGTTCTGATGATTAATGAAAAGAATATGAGTGAATGGTTAAGCTACTGACTATTATTTCCAAGTCTATAGTAAACATATATAAATCACCAAAATAACTCAGTAAAGTGGACAACACACACAAGATAAAATCAGAGACAAGATCCATCTTTTATCAAAGGAAGAAAATATAAATTATTAAAGTGTATGATAAATATCATATACAAGCCTCAAGTCAATTTGGATGCATTCTCAATAGCTACCTAAGATAATCAAACTGATGCTCAAGTTCAGACGCAAAGAAGTTTCCAAATATGCTTCAAACAAACATCATCCAGTTTCAAACACTAATAGATCAATTTGGACACTAAAGAACCAAGTTCGAATACAAATATGACTTCAAAAGGGAAGAAATAGAGTTGGGACAAAGTAAAGCAAAATTTTTGATGCAAGCAAAGATTCAAACAAAAGCGGAACTAAGTTTGAACACAAGTATTAAGTCAAGACACTGAAAGATGAATGCTATTTTGGATGAACCAAAGTTGTTCAAAATTAGTCTGCATAATGTCTCTCAATCAAAAATTTTACTTCGGACACTGCCAACACATCCTCGAATGAAGCTAGAATTCATTTGTGCAGCCAAGATGATTCATGCCTCTTCTTAGTCCAAACTTTTACTTTAGACACAGCAAATAGTTTTTGGAGAAAGCCAATCAATCATTCAATTAGTCCTAAGTTAGTCGTTTGGACAGAGTGAAATCATGAATGAACTCTTTAGCATGATTTTCTGTCAAAAGCACTTTCTTCTTCGTCTCAAACTTAGTTCAGATAGACAAGTCATGAATTCGATTTAATGGGCAGAAAATCTTAACTATTCACTTGCATTTAATGAACATTTGTAGATTTTGAATCCCGGTTTAAAAGGAGTAAAGAGAAGCCCTTCTAGAGAGTAAGACTAGTTGAGAAAAGTAAGAGAAGCAAATAACAGCATTTACTCAAACATTAAAGTTTTCTTCCAACTCCACTGCATAGAACACCATTTGTATTCAATGAACATTCTCTACAACAGCTTAAGGGAATCTGATATTCTTTATATTTATTATAATATATTTATTTCTACTACACTTTAACTCTGTACAAAATCAACTTATGAAGAGGCATTTTCATTGTACACCCTTCATTGTGTAAGACAGCAAGCAAGGGGCTTGCTATGATACCCTAGAATTTTGAGGAAATGTGATGCCCCAGAATTTTGAGGTAAGGGACTCTTCTGAGTTAATTATTTTGGATGAATGATGCATATTAATTTATGAGAATTTGAAAGTAATTTGACATGCAATTTCATGTTAGTGTGAAAATGGTGATTAAGGACACATGGATGGTAATCAAGTTGTATGAATTATTGCAAAATTCCGCAAGAAAATGTTGTAAAGAAGTTGCTTATGCATGGCATAGCATCCACCATCGGAATACATAGAGTGGAGCTGGTTTAAGTACTCCACCAACCCCATTTCTAGCCCCAAAAACATTGGGTTCTTCTCTCCCACACCTAACTCACTTTCAACTCCTCTTCCAATTTTTAGTGAATTTGGGGAGGGAAATTCTTGTAAATGCATGCTATTACCACCCTAATCAATTAGTGGGTGCAAAATCCAACTATTTGAGTGGTAAAGAAAGAGGGAAAGTTGTGAAATTTTCCCAAAGAAGCTGCCTTCTTGCATTTAGCAAAAATGATTGTAGATCGGGGGTGGAAATTGGTAGGGAATCATAGTGGTAAGTGTTTTTCCTAAGTTAAGTTGTGATTTCTGCTTTACATGGGGTGTGATCTATAAAATTAAGGGAGTTAGGGCTTGAATTTGAGTGGGTTATTTGAGAAATTTCATAAGTAATTAATTAGAAGGTTTGATTATAATGTTAAAGGTGGGAATTAACCATAAGAAACCCATGCAGATGGATGTGCATGGCTTGTACAACCATGTGTTAACCCTTGTGTAGAACATGTGGTGAATAAATGTGTTAGAAAGAGAATTCATAAACTTTAAGGCATGATAGACTCATTATCAAGAGAAATTTTGATGCTAATCATGTAGAATCATGATAATATCATGTAGATTCATGATAATATGACATTGGAAGAGAATCCCAACTATTGTACCTTGTTGGGAATTGAAAATTCATATGATGCACACCAGGTGTTTGGTGAAATGGCACTATGGAAAGCAAAGTGTATTTAAGTGGTTGTCTATAGTCTCAATTAGTCATTAATTAGGCATTAACCAGGGTATGACATTCTACTTAGGTAGGGCATTGAATGTGTAACGGAAATTGAACATATCCTAATGGCGATTTGATGAATAGCCCTTAGTTATGAAATTGGGTTAAGATCTTATCTAGGAATTTCAATTGGACTGTATGTTGTTTGTGTAGGATGCACTTCACCTTAAAGAGAAATTGAGCTGTGGGATTGGAGAGCAAAGAATGGCAGTGACTTTATAGAGTTAAGTAGGTTTCTTTGATGACATTTATGGATGTGGAAATGAGGGATAGTGCATATTCCATGGGTTTTACATAAGGTCACGGAGTTGGAATGTATTCCTTGCCTTGTATTTTGATTTCATATCTTAATTTGAAATGATGAACGTATGTATTTTTATGAGTTGGATTTGGAATCCAAATTAAACTACATTTGTTTCAATGATTCATGGTGGAATCATATATTTCCATGTGTTATTGTGAAATCTAGATTTTGCCACATATGTTCAATTGATTGGTTGAATGTTATATTTCATGGCCTTTGTCCATGAGGCATGATAGCATGATTGAATCATGCAATGAATGAGAATATTGTAAGATATGAATTTATTTAGTTAAATTATTCTTCTCAGGATTACTATATATATGATTTTGATGATAATAAAACTTATATTAAGATAACATATGTATGCTTATATTATTAACAATCATATGCAGAATCATGATTTAATCAGTATAAATACATAATCATGAATATTTAATTATGCAAGAATATATCTTCCAATGGTGCACTTAACCTTAATAAGTTATTCATTAATGCGTTAACTTGTTAAATCATGCTTAGCACCTTATTCACAAAAGCTTTCATTGAAAAATACAATATGTGATTTATCCATGTTCTCCAACTTGTAAAAATCATGTACGAATTAACATATTTTGATAAGTGTGCTTCATAAAAGGTATTCTTTATATGAAAAAGAAATTGTACTTAAATAATTTATCAATACTCTAACTTATGTATATTATATATGGATAAATATATTTTGATTTATAATGCCAAATTAGTAACGTTGCAAGTGTAGAAAAGTTCCAAGTGCAGGATCACAATCATCTATAATAGACTACCATAACTATTTGTACGTTTCAAAGGGCCTGAACTGATGAAGATCATAGAAGAAGAAGAAGAAAATAGAAGGTTTGAAGATAAGCAACAAGAAAGGCTACATTGTCTAAGAAAAAGCTCCCACAAACAAAAGCAATGGGAAAAAAACAAGGCTTCAAAGATGCGCTACAACAAGCTTGCATTGTTTGTTAAATCCAAAGATAAACTTCCACAGACAAATGTAAGACAAAAATAGTTGAAGACGAAGCCATGGTCAAGAAGCATAAAGTTGTTCAAGAAATTCAAACTATCTACACCGACTAGATAATTTATCTGAGATAAATAAAGAAAAAGAAGCTCCATCAAACACTTAGACAAAGAAAGAAAGAAAGAACTACCACCTAGACAATCATGCATAAAGTGAAGAAAACTTTATCTGATTCACAAAGTTAGAAGAATGGATTCATCTGAGGATAAAAAGCCAAGATGTATAGACAGAGGAGTGCAACCTCAAGCTAATCCAAGATAAACCAATCAAGAATGAAGAAAGAAAGAAGTTGCAAAAGCAAACTCCTTTTGATGCTCGAAGAATGCAAAACAAAGAAGGAACTCCACTTCATCTACGGATCAAAAGTTTGTCTGACAAAGCATCAAACAAAGTGGAAAATAAAGTAGAAGCTACACAGTGAGCATAAATGAAGCTGAAAAGACAAAGAGCTGCTGGACAAAAAGGGACCGACAATAGACATAGGCACGTTCATCTGCAATTTGCATCAGACAAACCCATATGCGGCGTGCAGAATACTTCATCCAAGATAAGGCAAAGCAAGGTTCATCTATCGCTTACATCAGATGAATACTACATTTTGTCTGTTCGAGCAAGACAAAGCAAACATTATCTGCCACCTCCAATAGACAAATGGAGAACAAAAAAAGAATATCATACTTTGTCTGTTCGTATAGACCAAGGAGAGTTTGTTTATCGATTAGTTTGACTTCGTCTACACTACCCAAGGTTTGTTTGTTACTTACAACAAACAAAGCACATGTATAAAGGATCAACTGACAAACAAATCTTCTTGAGGAATTCTTGCAGGCAAAGCTGGATTTGTCTATTGATCATATCAACTTCGTTTGATCAATTTAGAGTTCGTCTGCTATTTATAATAGGTAAATTCTGCTCACAAAGGATTGACTATCAGACAAACCAATAGGAAAATTCATCTGCAACTAATGGCAGACAAATGCAGACAAAGAGAGGCTATGACTTGTTAAAGGAAAACTGATTCATGTGACTTGCATCCAAATGGCATCTACAGTTGTGCTATCATTATCCAAACTTATTTTAGTCACCATTTCTGGCAACAAGTAGCATTGCAAGCTTTCAAGCTATGACAAGTCAAATAAGGAACACCTTTTAACACAGCTCATAACGGCAAAAATCTGAATGGTCTTATTCATTTAATGCTGCTCTTCTTTCTGCAAGCAATGAAACTCATCTTCTCCAATAGTCAATAATGTGAAGAAGCTATTTAAAGAGAAAAGGTGGGATGATTCAAAAGGAGTAAAGGAAGGCATTTCAAATAAGCTTAACCTTATGCAAATCCTTTCACCCATGGCCAAGAGCTTAAATTGTCATCTATCTTTCGTCAGCATCAATCTGGATATCTATATGACCATTGAGTTTACATTTTGGGAAGATTTTGTTATGTTATTAGAGCTATAAAAATAATACCTTCCCATGTGCTTCATTATAATACTTTATCAAGGTATATAAGTTTTCTAGTTAATCTAAAAATCAGAGAGTTGTTGGTGATCTCTAGAAAATCATCAACTTTGTTGGTAATCTTAAAAACCAGTGAGTTCCTTAGTGAGCTCGTGAAAACCAGAAGAGTGCTGGAAGCACTATATTTATGCCTCTTGGAGCTAGAATTCAGAAGTGTTAGAAACACTGCTTACGCCCCCTAGAGTTAAATCTAGAAGAGTGTTGGGAGCGCTATTGTATTTCCATTACATAGGATATAGTGGAACCCAAGTAATAATAAGTGTGTGCTCTTGGAAGAGTAGATGTAGGGACAGTGTTCCTAAACCACTATAAAAATTGTATTATTTTTGTATGCTTGTGTATTTGTATGATTGCTTTGCTTTCCTTGCACATTACTGCTTTATCAATTCTCTCATATTATATTGCACACAAGCACAAAAAAAGAGGATATTAGTTAAACAAGGGACAAGCAAGAAATTTTTATAAGCCTAATTTACCCCTCCCCTCTTGGGTATAGCCATCCTACGGGAACTAACAATTCTCACATTATCTTGGATGGCATGTCATTCTTCATTGTGAATTGTAATGGGCATGGCATATGAGTTATAATGAGCATGCTTAAGTCATGTGAGAATGTTTAGATGTGATATATGAGGATATTTGAGGGTTCAATGTTAAGAAAGCAAAAGTATAAAAGTGGTTAGGGAATTAGGATGGTTGAAAGAAAACCCATGTGGAGAAAGAAAAAACGCAAAAAAATGGGTAGCAATTTTTGTAGTCATGGCTCCACCTCATAAACATGTGCAGTGGGCATCCAGTAGGTCCTGGCATCGTGGCACCAGTGCAGGATGATGGCATGTTGTCATGTTTCACCCTAGAACCCTCATGAAGCAATGATCATTGGGAAGAGCCTTCAAGGGGATTTAACATAGGATTTCTTGGAAGTTTTAGAAGGAGAAAAGAGGGTATGATAAATAGCAATTGTGTGGGGATATGATATGATAATAATAGTGCTTGTGATGGCACAAACATGAAATATACATGGTAATGCTTGTATGGCATAGACATGATGCAGCCTTGATAGTACTTTGATTGATGGCATACAAATAATATGAATATGATATGCTGAAATGGACCGAACATAATATGATATGCTCGAATAGCCCGAACACCATACAATATGGCCGTGCCTAAATGGCATAGACATAAAGTGATACGGCCATGCCTAGGTGGCTTAGACATAATATGACATGACAGTGCCTAGGTGGGATGGCACAGGCATGATATGACTATGACATTGCTTGGGTGCCTGGTTGGCACAAACACAATGTGGCCATGATAGTGCCTTGGGTTTACAAATATGATATGAATATGAATTGGCCGTGGCTCCATGGCATAGATATGCATGGACATGATATAACACCCATAGGGTGTGGATATGCCTTGATGGTATGAATGCTCTGACAGCATGAATGCCTTGATTGTTTGAATATGTATGTTATACATGTGAAATACATCATATGTAACATTGGGCAGTGTGGCCTTGTAACTACTATATTTGATTCCCTCAGTAAATGTAAATGGTGAACCTGAAATCCATGTGTTGCAATGAAGGTGGGGTACCATAGAAAGCAAAAATATTATTGGCATGGATCCGGCAACATTCACAGTTGGGGTTACAAGGATAAACCAATCACACTTTAAAGAGAGGAAAGGGTGGTAATTACATTTGGCACATGTTAGGAAACAAAATGAATATGTATGGATAATAAGGCCTATCATAGTCATGGTATGAGAATGATAAATGTGGGTAAATGAAAACAAGCCTTGTAGATAAGGCTAATTCTAATCATGACATAATTATGACGAATAGGTATGACAAAGAATACCAGGACAAAAGGCTAGCCTTGGAAATAATGAAATAAAGATATATGCGTGTGAATGAGTATTGATTATGGGCATGGGCATATACATCCTATTGGGAAGAGAGTTTGAATATTTAAGAACATGAACATCATAAGCATATGGATTGTGTTGCATTATCATGAATTCCAACACATCATGAAGTTGCATGTGTATTGAATTACTTGTAATTGTCTAATTATTTGATTGCCATTGTTTTCCTCTTTACCTACTTACTCAGTTTGCCTAAATTCACCCCGTTTTATTCATGGTTTTTAGTTGATAGGTTAGAACATGGAGCCCAACAAGGGTTGGAGCTCATGACCGAAGATAGATAATGACTCTCACGCTAGTTTGGTGATTTTGGATATTAGAGTACCATTTTGAGCATTTGATGTAATGTATATAAGTTGTAAACTTAAAAAAATTCAAACTTTATGTATATAAAGCATATATGAGGTAATTACACTAACATTTCATGATAACTTGTGTGATATTGACATAGTCATTTGTTATCACAATGAGACTTGTGATTCTGGTAAAGGTGTGGGAGTGTATTATTAGGTATAATCGTATTTAGGAATGTATGAGATAATTTGGGAATGGTTGTGCAGGTATGAAACTAAAAGTTTAGGGGAGACTCTGCATTAGGTTCTCCTCTAAATTGTAATTTAGTAGCTCCTTGAAAGCAGATTATTACAAAGTGGTATCAGAGCAAGTGGTTATTTGTGATTAAGTGGAATGTCAAAGATAAGTCTCAAAATTATGATGGCAATGACTATTGGACATGAGTATGAGAATAACATGCTTAATATGAGTTTATGAACCTATAGGATCATGGTGGAACACTAGCCTAAGGAATGTACTTAGAGAACCTAGGTTGTTACATTAATTATGTTGATTATAGGTGTATTGTTCAATGATTAGATAACAACCTAGGCATACGAAGTTTGAATGCCCAAGGATATTAAAAAGGCCAGAAGGACAAATGACAAGACAAACCTCAAAACAAGTAAGAGGGACAAGTCTAGTACTAGAACAAATGATTGGATCAAGGCCTAGGCGGCTAGTTTTATTCTTCTTATGTTGTGGACTAGGTCACATTAGATGCATGTAACACCCCACTTCTCAAGGTGTTACTTAAGGAGTGTATCCTGAGGAATGACAGTGTCATGCCCCGCCTTTGAGGCATGACCCCGTTTATTTCCCTTTATTTTCACTGCAATTTTCTCACTTTTAGGGTGGGGTTGCTCAGATCCCATTCTATTACATCTATGTTTTTTATTATTTTCCCTATATATTTTCCTATATTTAAGGGAATTCCTGCCAAAATTTTAGCAGAGACTGCCTTGTATTTTCAAGATTTAAACTTGATATACAATCATTCAAACTTATCATTTCTAAATATCAATGCTCATAGTTCTAAATCATAAATAAAACTACAATTTCAACAATTATCACCATTCTATCATAATTAACTCCATTAGCCCAACTTACCCATAGCCCAGAATTTGTATCACTACATGATGGTAATAAACAATTCCACATCAATATCATGTACATTTATTCCCATGACATGTCATGTGATTACATTCAATATACATCATTTCCATTCTGATATAATTATATAATTTCACATTTGTACAATTATACAATGAGATTCCAATCCCAACATACAATCATATCATCCAAATTTCTCAAGTCGTTCTCATAATTCCATGTCCTGACTTGCCAACTAAAAATTTAAACAAGAAGGCATGAGTCTGGGCAACTTAATAGGTAGGCTTAAATAATAGAAAATAAAAATCAATAATCAAGAACATTACATGTTCACATCTAAAACATATATAATCATTCCCAATCACTAAAACATAGTATATAATTTTTTCTATTCTATTCAACAATTCTTAGCATTTAACATTCATAAAATTATCCAAGATTGTATAATATACAAAATCAATTTCTAAACAGAATTAGAGGATACATACTATCCTCAACAATCACAATAACCATATCTCAAGCAAAACCCTAAGTATTTCAATCCAAGGGATATGCATTAACGCTAATATCCATGTAATCACAACCAAATATCCATTAATGTTAAACAAATATGGGATACCCACTACCCCCAACTAAAACATACAAGTCCAGATTCAAATCATTAGGATATTCCATATCTTCAACTAATTATACATTTGAACGAAACAAGGAGGCCCCTACTTACCTTAAGTGACTCATTATACACTTTTCAAGTTCCATGCCTTTTCATCCTTCTCGGATCATCCTATATAGAGCAACAATCTCATTTATAATCATGTATTTAATACATCACATTATATTAATACTTCTTTTATAGTTAATCTTAGACCATAATCATCAAACATATAATAAGCATTAGTCAAACTAGGGTTCTCCACAATTATCCCAAGAACTCTTCTTACTTGAAATATTTATCTAGTATCTTATATATGATTAACATTTAAACAACTTGTAAATAACTTGATTAACCTTTTAATCTACTCAATTCATGTCTCAACATTGCCTATATACAAGAATCCTCTTTAACCAAAAATTCAATGTCACTAGTCCAATTCACTCCATACAAGTTTTAAAATATTATAATCATGTCATTAATCATTTGCCCCATGGTTAAAACAACATAAATCATGAAATCCCTAATTTTAACTATTCATAAAACCCTAACTTAGCAAAATTCATAATTTTTCATGATGAATCATAATAATCATTGTATTATACCATTCCTTCATAAATTTATGATCATATACATCAATGTAAGCCCCAAAAATCCACTGTTCCCAAAACCCTAAAAATAAGAAATCTAGAATTCAGTTGGGAATTTGAGCTTACCTTCACTTTCAAGTGTAGTCATCCTTCCTAATCAAATGATCAAGCTCCCAACCCTACATTACTTCTTCCATTTGGTGGAAATCCAATGTTTCTTCCATTTTCTTCTGTTTTTCATGGTTCGAATGGGGGAAAATTGAGTTTAAACGAAAGATAACTAGATTTAATAGCTAGGCAAGATGATTTCCTAGCAAACAAGGCTAAGAATCAAGCCTTAGCATGATGGCTTTTGAGGTATGGTAGCAAGGGAAGAAGAGAAGGAAAAAATGAAATAAAATGGGCTGAAAATTCCTTTAAAAAGTCAAATTTTTAGTGGTCCAGCGAGTCAACAATAGTCAAATGTTGCGACACTCAATTGGGTGCCACGGTGCTCGGCTCGTTGAATGTTAGATGTCGTGGCACTCGATTAAGAGTCATGGCTCTCGTTTGGGTGTTGCAACACTCGTGCCTACCTGCTACCTGATGCCGTGGTGCTCGCCCAGATGTCGCGTCGCTCACTCTATTAAATGCCCTTTTCACCCTATTGTTTTCATTTTTTTCAACCTTTTAACCTTATTTCTTTTCCCATGCATTTAATCAATAATTTCCACATAACATGTCATTAAAATTTCCAATAATCTATCCCAATTGACTAAAAATCAATCAACTCATGAAATCATTCATATACACTTTGCATAATAACACTTAACCCAAGTCTAGTGAACTTCATATGAAATTACCCCATAGCCAATTATCTAAACCCTTAGTCCTTCTTATTCATATATTTCCCATTATGCATGTTAATTTCTTATGAATTCATATACATTTATCCCCAGATGATGATTTAAACAAAATTGTCAAAAAATATCCCCTTTTTAACACCCTAAGTATTACAGACCAACAGAGTCTCCTTTGTATTCCTTGATTCTGCCCCTATACACTCATATTTATACAATTTCATGGAACTACCATTAATATCATACACAATGCATCATGTCCATACATAGCCCAGAATCACAAGTCTCATCGTGATGGTAATAGATTACACATACTACTACTTGAGATGCCAAAGTACTCGTTATATACAGGCTTTCAGTTATACACAACTTATTTTACACAAGCCATGCATATTACAAGTTGTTTACTATTTGGATTCTATTATTTAACTCCATTATATACAAGAATTTGTCATAGCCTACTCCCAGTCATGAGCTGCAACCCCCTCTTGGACTCCATCTTCTGATTTGCAAACTAAAAATCATAATAAAAACTTCGTAAGTTTCAAGCAAACTCAATAAGTAGGTTAAGTAGTAAAACTACAATAAACAAATCATTAAGATCAAACACTTGCAATTTAATGATCTACTAAATGTGCAACTAGGCAACATCCGTATGTTTGTGATGTACATGCAACTATGCAAAACGTCCCTATTTTCATGATGTACATGAAATTTTAATCCCATTTATATACCGCCTCGCATTCCCATACCCGGTAGGACCCCATAACTCAGGCCAATACTCAACCTCATGTATCCAGCTCATCTCATGTCCAAAACCAACATGCACAAGACAAAATCAACCATAACTATGACAGGCGTCATCCTTGTCCGTACTTAACCCCTATCATTATCATGACATTCTCACTCCATCTATACACATCAGGTCTTGCCTTCTTATTAAGGCATTTACATACCTATACATTTATTATTTTTAGTCCAGGTTCTGATAGATTTCATCATTCTCTCATATATATACATGTTAACTATTCCATAGCTTTTTATTATTTGTAACTCATTCCTAATCCTTTTCGATGTATCATTGGCTTATTCCTATAACTCTATGAATGTTGCTAGATTCATAACAAAACTGATGCTCTATCTATGGAACCTCACCTTCATTGCAACACAGGCATTTTAGGTTTAACACTCCCATCTACTCAGGATTCAGATTTAGTCTTTATGGACCTCATTACTTAATTTTACATATCATACATTTCATGTCTTATACCTTTCATGAGAATCAATCTTAAATATTGTAACTTCTCATTTTATATCATAGGGATCCTACTTTGTTCATATTATTGGGATGTCCAGATCATCCCCAACAGTCATGCGATTAAGGCAGAGCTTTATCATAGTTGAACTATTCTAGCACCACGGCATAACGACATCCCGAGGATGTCTATCATATTTGGAACTATGCCAACCCCACAGCATAGTTGCACCCCGAGGCTTCTATAATATCTAAAGTATGCTTCTACCAAACATAATGACATCCTTAGAATGTCTATCAGGTCTAGGACTCTAAGTCACCAAGGCATATTCAAACCCCATGGGTGTCTCATTGTGTCCAGGCCTTTGTCATCTCATTACCATTTAGGCACAACCTCAATATATTGGTGGATTTCTAGTGGATTTTTGTTGGTATCCTGGCATTTTCAGAGTCATATCACATCATCACATCATTTTTGTATCATCCTAACATTGTTAGAACTATATTACATTTGTGTCCTCTAGGCATTTTAATAATTAGATCACTTTCATGCCACCTAGGCACTATCATCAATCCAAGCATTTTCAACCTTAATGATATGTCATGTAATGCATAATTGACCAAAGCATTCTATCACACATAGTAGAATCTATTTCATTTCTAATAGAAATACACAAATAATTAGAAGACATGAAGCTAACTCAAGTTCCCTTCATTGTTCTAAATCAAGTTTCCCAAAATAGCATAGGGCATGCCATCAATTATAGTACTCAATAAATTGATGGATCACATATAGTCAAAAACTAATTTAAATGCATATATAGAAGCCCAACACTCATAATTACACATAGAATTTCATAAGATTTCACCATGATTTCTTGAATAAATATAGTTGTGTTCATCTCAAGCCTTTTCATGAATTCAATGTTCTCATCTATCACCTAACTCAATCATGCAGCAATGCCTCCTAAGACCATAAAGTGCAACATTTAACCAATCCCATTTAAATGCATAGCAAAAAACTCGATTAGACACATATGTGGAGATCCAAATCCCACCATAAAAATATAATCCCACCATAAAAATATAAAGTCATTTCATTTCACTATGAACAAATAGGACTAAATTCGTATACAACCCATTTCATAGAAAGGTGCAATTTATCATTTCAATCAAAAGACCAAGTAAGAAACACATGCAATTGTGGTGCCTGGAAGGAAAATGATTGGGTTACACATTGTCCCTGTTCATTTCACGTTCATACATGGCATAAAAGAAATCTACTTGCCTTTATAGATTTAACTATATGCTCTGTGCTATTCACTCTCTTTGATCTCTAATTTAGCAGTTTGATTCCCATTTATGGTTCATTGAGCCCTACACATATGATACACTTTCCAATTGAGATTCACGTATGGTTAAATACAATCTAATTCAATCTCATAACCCATTAGTATGCATCTCTAACTTATTACACATCCCATGCATTGTTTTAAAACATCATACAACATCTTGCTTAACATTCGATTAAGGAACAATTTGATCTTATGGGAAAACTGCTTAATTATATTTTGTTTCCCTTGGTTCCATTTCATTAAGTACCTAATAGGCATCATTCAAGTTCTTAGTTCCAAACAAGGTATACTAAGCTGGAATCTGCTTCCAACATCATATCAGACATGGTTAATATCAAAGTTGATCTTACTAACTAAGCTATCATGCCTCGACACCATCAATTCTCCTTTTAACCCAGTCCATGCACAACATATATTGCAATAAGGTTAATACATGGATGTCCAGCCCATGGATAGTCATCTACATGAGTTTCTTATGGTTGATTCCCATCACTAACTTGGTAATAAAACTCCATCATTAATTTCACATGAAATCCCCAACTACCCCCTATAATTGCAACTCTAACTTCTTCTAGGGTTACAGGACACACCCTAATAATAGCATAAATTAGAGATTAACTTAGGGGAAACACTCACCAATATGCTTGCTCATCGATTTCCTCCCCCTAACCAAAGTTTAACCTTAATTCTTCAAGTATCTTCTTTGAACTGCAGAAAGACCTAACTTTCCTTTCTTCTTCCACCATCCAAATGATGAAAACTAGAGCTTCGTTAGATGGGTTAATAGATTCTTCTTTTAAACACATGATTTTCCTCCAAATCTTCTTTTAAACACAAGATTTTCCTCCAAATCTAAGTGGTAAATGGACCAAAAAGTATGGGTTTTAGGCAAAGAAGGGAGAAAGACCGAATGGAAGAAAATGGGTGCTGAACACTTCAAGAGGACACATAGGTCAATGCTACAAACACATCGATGCCATGACGCCCATCCTACTAGATGCCTTCCCCAACATATCTTGATGTTGGCCACTGAGGTGCCCAATCTTATTGCTCCCATCTCTTGGTTCTCTACCCCTTTTTTCCATCTCTTCTTCTTATGACTTCTAACCATCAATTTTCCCAAAAATATAATATTAAAATACACCATGATCCCCTCAATTAACAAGAGAAAATGTTCAATATAAAGATATTGCTAATTTTTTACCATTAACCACTTTCTGATAACCGCCTGATGATTCAAATTATAAATCCTCGCAAGTGCATGAACGTATAGCAGTATAGTGTGCAATGCAAGGGTCGATCCCACAGGATATGTTCAAATCGATGTAATTAGCTTTAGTTACTAACTTATCACTATCTTAAAGGAATGTGATTTAAGCTAAGCAAGTATAAATGATGACTTGAATAGAATTGCAAAAATCAAATAGCTATAGGTAATGTAGGTGAAATCAACAAAGTGAAAGGGTCTGGGGATCTGATTTCACTACTCAATGATACTCTTTGCCATTAGGGTGTTGGATTTAATATATAACTTGGATTTGTTCTATCTAATGTGAGATTATTACCATTAGGTGTGCTAGTTTAAATCAAGTATTTCTACTTGTTCCAATTACCTTTGACATGTATTGTAATTGAGGTGAAAACCCATTAAGCTTAAGAACACATGAATGAAATAAGATGGTTTAGCATAAGTTGTGTATTATAACCACCTACCCTTTTCATTCAATGGTGCTCATGGTTTTGCATATGGTGTGTGCCTTAACCATGCTAGATAATCAATGTGATTTGTAATATTGGTGATCAAGCAATATATCATATCAAACTAAATGAAAGCAAATAACTTAATGAATGAAAACAAATGATTTTCATTAAAGAGCCAACATTCCCAAATAACAAATGTATCATAGAGGGTTACATCGTCACCCTAGAAAAGAGATTCAGTGCATAATGAAAAAGAAAATAACTCCCTGCATGAAGATCAACACCATGCAAGTCATCTTCTTTTTCCTCCTTGCTTCCTTAAGAACTCTCCTTCTCCTTCAAATCAATGGCAACTTCACTTGCGTTCGGAATTTTGCCAGGTGGCGGCTTCGCCGTCAACACCCCGAACAATTTCGACAGGAGCGTCCCTCACTCCTTCATTAGGGTGCCGACCGGCCCGGCACCAGCCATCTATAAAAGGGACGTGCCGCTGATCTCCCCCACTCCCGAAGCCGCGTCGACGACATCCAGGGTGATCCCGGCGGCGCTGGACGTCACCCTCACGGCTCCAGAAGCCTTCCCTGCTGACTCAACCTCCAGCAACGAGGTTGAGAAAAAGCACAAGAAGAATAGGAGGCAGAGGAGGAAAGCTGTTTCCCCTCATGCTCCTAAGATTGTGGGAGACGACTTTGTCTGCAACACCACCCCAAGTTCCCCAAGGATTGG